>JAENPR010002545.1:0-50955 GCA_018135685.1 Themeda triandra
GTTGGTAACAAAGGCTGAGGCTGAGATTCCAGATGTGGAAGCAGAGCAAAGCTAGCAACATTATTCACAGTTCCACACTTTTTCACTGTGCGAGCCCTGCAAATTTTGTTCCGAGGAGAAAAGATTGCTTGGTTGGTTGAACAGAACGGACGCAAGGTCGGTTGGGATGGATCCGTGCCCACATTAACCAGTTCGTGATGCCTGCCACGTGCTTCTCTTAATTGCGCACCGCGAGTACATTACATTTACAGTGCATCTGTCAAGTAAAAGTGGGGGCCTGCAGTTTGCCGCTTTGACAGTTGAAGGTCGCAATGCAAGTACCAGAGTGCCCGTGGGGCAGCCATGCGCAGTTATTAAGCGCCGAAAAGTGGCGATTTGCCATCGGCACAACACAATCACACAAGCACGATTGGCTAATCGAGGGTTCGAGACTCAGTCCAGGATGCCAACAGCACGTGGGGGCATCACTTCGCCGATCTGGATCAGTGGCCTACTGGTCGGTACACATTTCTTGCGATGCTGTTTACAAGTCCATGGCTAGATGATTTGGTTCCGGCTAATGGGAATACATTGATGCTTTTGTGAGGTTGCTTTGCCCTTCTTCTATTCTTTTTTTAGCTTTAGAAATCATGGAACTGCTTTGTTTTTTAAAAGTTTTGATGGTGAAAAGCATGTTCGTTGGGCGAGATCGCTTATGATGACTTGCTATCGTTTTTTTTAAAATAAAATAAAATAGAGCAGCTGCCCACCAGAATGATGGGTAGTTTGGTTCTATTTTTTAAACTGTATGAGGCTATGTACAGCGCGGGCGCTTAGAGCGGCGCTTGCATGCGGTTTTAGATTTTTTTTTTTTTTTTTTGCCACGGTGGAGGCTCACGCGACGATAAGTTAAGCGTCCGGCACCTCTCCTTTAATTGAGTCTGGAAATCAACGGTTACGGCGTTGGTTAGCACCGGAAGCTAATTCATTTCCGTTGTAGGTTGCGACGCTTGCATAAGTTTCTGTTTTTAGGCGCCTTTTGAAGCATCCCTGCGCTATACATGGCCTGAATGATCACAAGCTGAGTGAAGATGTGCCCCTTTTCTAGACTGTGTGACCAAGGAAGTATATATTTTCCTATCATGAGAAAAAAAAAAAACTCACAAAATCAAGGTAGAACCTGCAAGACAAGCAATATAATTTGGATTCTCGAATGAACCTTAATCCCGTGAACGTATGAAACGGGCTTGAAGAAAGTTGTGCACATGCCGGGATGCCTCTCCCACGAACACCTTGCGGATAATTCGACAACATTTGATATCCCATGTCGTACTCTAAACTACTCAAAAGCCAACCACTATTAAATCTATGGTCAGGATGATTAAGCCAATGTAAGTGTCACATGCTTTAATTAAATCACGGCCTCGCTGGATCTGTACCAACCGAATGAATTAATGATATATATAATCATGGAGATGAGACTGACAACCATCACAGAGTAAAGAGCGTACAAGTGCACTCAAGGTGGTTAGTTTAGCTCTTGACAAAAAGCAAGCAACAAGAACTAGGGCTCATCAATTAAATATGAGTTGGTACTGCACACAGATGTTGAGGATGTTGAGAATTGAGTCTGATCACTGTCACAGAATACAAAACAACCATGAGTATGAATTGTCACTGTAAAATGTCAACAAATAAATGAATGATGCAATTTCTGTGATGTATAAACATCATGTCTGTTCATGGAAACAGCAACAAATCTGTGCAAGCAGCAGTTACAAGTGCAGCACGGCCATGGATTTCAGCCTGCAGGACATGGCGTCGGCCTCCGTGGCCGCGTTTTCCCGGCCAACCCGGCTCCACCTCTGCTCGGCGTCCGAAACCCGGCAGGCGGTGACGAAATCGAGCACCTTGCCGAAGATCCTGAACATCTCGACGGCGTACACCGTGTCGTGCCCGACGGCGAACGCCGCGTTGGGGTCCATGGGCGCGTCCGGGTGCGCCGACGCCTCCGTCCACTGGAGCGAGCCGAGGTCGAGCTCGAAAAGCTTCCGCACCACCTTCTCCCTCCGGTTCACGTTCACCGGCGGCCCGTGGTGGCGGTCGCACCACGACACGCAGAGCATGAAGAGCCGCGACGCGCAGCACACCAGCGTCGGCGCGTAGTCGCGGAGCCGCGGCGGCGGGCGGAGCGTCTGGACGACGACCCAGGCGCCCGTGTCCAGGTGGTAGGCGACGAGCGTGTCCGACTCGCAGTACACGTAGAACATCCGGCCGCAGACGGCGCCGGAGCAGGCGAGACCGACGTCGGCGGGGAACCCGGCGATCTCAACCCACCTGTCGACCAACGGGTCGTATATCTCCCCGGACACCAGCGGCTCGTCCCAGCGGCCGCGCCCGCCGACGGCGACGATGGCGAGCCTCGGTGGCTGGCCGTCCTCGCCCTCCTGTCCGGCGGGTTTGCCATGACGAGACGAAGCGAGGAGGTCGGTGGAATCGGTGTCCTCGTGCAGCATGTCTTTGAGGCGGAGGCGCCGGAGGGAGAGCCGGTGCGGGTCCTCGTACACGGCGGATGCGCCACCGAACCGAGACTTGCCGCCGCGACGGACATTCTTCTCCGCGCGCGTGTGGAGAGCGCTGCAGGCGGCGGACATCTCGAACACCCCCAGCACCGGGCGCGACCGCGGCGTCCGCATGGGCGCCGCCTTGCGCCACGAGCCGGCGAGCGGGCTGAACACCAGCACGCCCTTGTGCGTCTTCACCTTGCTGCTGCTGGTGGTGCTGCTGGCATCCGCTGAGCCGCCGGACCGGCCACCGACGACGTAGAGGTCGTCCCCGACGCCGGCGACGGAGAACAGGAACCTCCCTTGAGCCCGTCCGCCCCGACACGGCGCCACCGGTGCGCGGCCACGTCGAGCGCGTGCACGGCGGGCGCAGGGGCCGCGCCCCACCCGACGTCGCCGTCCACCCCGAACAGGAACAGCCACGGCGTCCGGCGCGGCCCGTCCTCGCAACGGCGCATCCGCAGGAACTGCGGCGCGACGGTGAGGTCCCTCCAGCGCCTGCACACGCACCGCGCCGCCAGGAGCGAGGCCAGCGGCAGCCGGCACAGCACCATCTCCATCACGTCGTCCGGGAGCACCGCCACGGACGCCGCGGCCGCGACCGCGGCTGCCTCCGTCACCACCACATCACCAGCACCGGCTCCCGACGTTCGGTGCACCGCCGCCGCGACGGCGGCGGCGGTACCCTTCTTCCAGGCGAAGCACTGTACCGCCGCGCCATCCTCGTCGTCTTCGTCGTCGTTCCCCGGCGCGCGCGGCCGTCGCGGGGCCGCGGCGGAGGAGTCCATCATCTCGTCGCAGGCGCAGACGCGGCACCCGCCAGCCCCGCCGAGGGGCAGGCGGAGGCAGCTCCTCCTGCTCCGCCTCCTGTGGCTGCGGCGGCGGGCATCCCGCTTCAGGTCGGGCAGCACGAGCACGTCGTCCGGTGGCTCGGCGCGGAGCAGGGAGGCGAGGCTGTTGCTGCCAGATCTCTGCAGAGCTGCTCGCGGCATGGGAGCAGCAGAGGCGAGTTGGACCGCCGACCGCTGGCTAGGTGGAGAAGAAGTGGTGCGCGAAGGACGGGATGGAGGGGGCGTGGAGGTGCAGGAGGATGCCCCGGAGGAGGACCGCGAGGAGCTTGGCGAGGGAGGAGATAGAGAGCATGGCGTCGCGCCGGGACGGGTAGACGCGGCGGGATTATTTTTGGTGGGCGGTGGTGGTGGTTGGAGTGGGAGTTGGGGAAAGCGGACGAGCGAGGCGCGGGCGCCGATGAGGGGGGTGGGGTGGGTGACGCCGAGCCACGCGCGGGTGGAATGGATGGGCGGGCACGGGAACGGGAACGGGACGGGGACACGGGAGGCCGGTGGAGATCGAAGCGGGCCAACCGGTCGATGGAATGGGCTGCCGTCCGCGCGATTCACGGGGCGTATGTGGGGCGCGGGGCGCCGGCTGATGGGCCGGCACGCGTGTGCGGGGGATCCTGCCATGCCTAGGATGCGGCGATTTAGTCCCGCACTGCTAATCGGAGGCATGCCATCGTAATTGATCATTCGTCTTATTAAAATTTTTATATAAATATTACTTATTTTATTATGACGTATTTTATTATCAAAGATACTTTAATATTAATTATTTTTTTATTTACATAATGTTTGAAATAAAACGGATGGTTAAACATAAAATCTAAAAGTCAAAAACGATGGGTCGGAGGAAGTAAGGTAGATATACATGGAACAAAATTGGAACCCTCCACTTCCATCGTTGTTTGAACTAGTATGCCAATCGCCGACCAATAGGTCAGCCCATCAACCCAACACAAATAAAATAGTAATAAATAATACCTAAATGATCATTTGATCATAGTCTACTGCCTATGTATATATACTGCTGCATATGTTCTAAACAGGTAGTTTTAGCTCTTGCTCCAACTGACTCTCCTTGAGATCCATCGTCACCCCCCTGCGCCCCCTCATTTTCCCTTTCCTCTTTTGAGCAGAGCAAGGCTCAAAAGGTAACCGTGCATTGGTTCCGGCGATCGACTTCTTCAATCAAGACAGAATGGACATGAAGATCGTCGACCACGTCGTCAGCGCAACCGCGGCGATGAGGTACGTCCAGAGGAAGATCACGGAGCACTCCTCTTGCCCAACGTCGAACAGCTGAGCCATGGTTCCTGAATCACGCACAAGTCTCAGCAAAAGCATCTCCCACACATAACAAAAAACAGAGCGCCATTGATTGGTTTCAGCATTCAGAGTTTCAGCGCGTACCGATGTTCATCGCCGGAGGCACAGCGAACTGCACCATCAGCACGTAGCGGTACATCGGGTCGCGCGACAGGAACCCGAGCCCGTACGCGGAGTGGACGACGGCGATGCCGATCAGCGGGAGGAGCACGAATCGGATGCACAGGATTGTGACGATCACCGTACGTTTCAGCCCCGACTTCCGAAGCCCTGCACGCACGTTCAGATTTCAGAGCAGATTCAGAACACGGCTGGTGATCCGCACATGCTGGATCGCCGCTGAGTCTGATCAAAATAGCACCCACCTTGAGTCAGGTTTCCACCTAGGATGAGAGTGATGCAAGGAATCGCGCCATTGCTGCAAACCGAAACAAGCAAACCATGAGTAACCTGAAGAGGTACTGACAGACAGCACTACTGCACTAGCGAAAATGGAATACTTCTATGTGCTTACCCCATTAGCTGGAGGGAATCCTGTATGACCTTTAAAGGAGCTCCGTCACCGATGATTAGGGATTTTAGCCATGGGACCAGCCCAACAACAAACCCAATTATCTGAACCAAGATGCAGCATCACATCATCAGACTTGGTCACTGTGAAGTGAGAAGCGGAATGCTGAAACTGAAACATACCGCGGATATGGTGGGTGGTGCCATCAGCTCCTCGATGAACTGGTGGACAGAGTCCTTCAGGTTTGTCCAGAACCCCTTGTCAGAGACATCGCTCTCACAGGACAAGAGAGGGGCCTCCTGCATTTCCATTTTTTGCAAGTCAGTTTGTCTGAAGACGCCAAAACGACCATGGCTCTGAACATGCAGTCAGTCAACTGTTGTGAACTCACTTACCATTTGGTTTTCTTCCCGTGCTCGTGCTCGCCGGGCTTAATTGACGTCGGAAGAGGTGCCTCCTCGTCAGCGTAGGCTGCTAAATGCTCCTCGTCGCTGTCGGCTGGGCACTGGATACTTTTGGACTGCATCTTGTGATACAGCTTACCTGACTTCTGCATGAGGCTGTACGTGTACGTCCATATGTAAATTCCACCCAGCTGCAAAGCGAATGCAAGATCACTCAAACTGAATAACTGGACCCAAAGAAGATAGGTGGCCCTTTTATGAATCCAAAAGAAGAAGAAAGAGAGGAAAACTTACAGCCATGGACAACGACGAGTAGGGAGAGCGCGTGAGCGGCAAATGCTTGGATCATCCCCAAACGGGCTCCCGTCTTCGTCACATACAGCCGGGACAATGATCAGTAGCAGGTTTCCAAGGTTTCCTGCATTTTGTCAGTAGAGGCCATTGTTGATTTCAGTTTGTGCATATAATAGCCGAAGAGGAATGGAACATGAACTTCCACTGACGAAACTGAACCTGCTGAGCAGAAGGCCATGATCAAGCCCCTGAAGTGCTGTGGTGGTTTTAGGATGTTGCAAGCTATCCAACCCAGAGTGCCACCAATAATGAACGTGATGCCTATATTAACTGGCATAAACCACCTGACGAACAGAAGGCACTTAGAACAGTTAAAAACAAATATAAAAGTACAGACTTTCAATGACTCTGTTCAGTACTACTTCCTTCCTCAAGGCTCTGAAAAATATGATGACGCATAGTATTAGTCTACTACTACTCACCAAGAAATGACGTCCTCGAGGGTGACCGTCTTCGCCAGGCTGGCGAACATCAAACATGGGGTGAATACAGTAAAAACAACCTGTCAGCAATTTAAGTGAGATTAGATTTTTTTTTTAATTTCATCAAGCTAGCTGTGAAAGTCGTGTGGAAAACTGACAGGGGTCAACCTTGTTCATATCCCTTCGAGCACTGGTCGTCAGAACGTTGCTGAAACCAGAGGCCAGGAAAGCTCCAATGGCACCTATGAGCAGGACCTGGACGACTGGCATAGAAGCCACCAGAAACAATGAGAAGAAACCCATCCTCGTCCGAATTGGTAGGACTGTTAAGCCCTTGTTGATCTGCTTGATTGATAAAGGCTAGCTGAAGGACGATTCCAAACGCCTCCTGAATAGTACGTGGCAAGAGGCTATCCGAATTCTGTGCAGGATGTTCCACCCTGGTGAAATAATTCAGAGAAAAAGAGGAATAAGCATCTGGAAGAATCTGAAGAGAGAAAAAGCAATTTACACTTGTGGCCTGTGCCACCTGACAATGATTCTAGCTGAGATTTGAAAAGGACAACTCCACATTGCTTGGACCTCATGCATGTTTCGTTTTTGTTCAAAAAAAGAAACATACTAGATGCAAATAAAAGGCAGTTTTTTTTCTCTGGAAATGGGGATAAACAGCAGAAATCCAGGTCCATTCAAAGCTTTAGCCGGCCCAAATTTGCGTGCCCCTTCCAACGGCTAATAAGCATGGCGTTCTTGTACTCATTTCAGGAATGTCTGCTTGGACGCATATGGCCCATGTGAATTGTGCTGGCAAGTCTAGATTAGTAAAGCTTAAAACGCAAGGAGGAAAATGGTGTCTGCTCAGCTGGATAATGCATGCATTTCGGCAGTAACTGCTCGTGATCTGAACAATATTCAGATACAGTGTTTGCGAATATGGATTTCCTTTCCCCTCATGATTGTGGCACAGTGTCTTCATCGATAACCAGCCACGATTTTGCAAGCTGATTCATGAACCCACGGTTGCAAGCTGATCCATGAACCCGCGAGATCCCCGTACAACGCGAATCAAAGCCCGGTGGACACCAGAAGGAAACCAAACAAGAAACAGAAGTAAAAGCTGTGATGATACGGGCGGGGCAACAACGCGTAAGACGGCGAGGAGGCTCACCTGACGGCCGCCTGATGTAGGATAGAGGAACGCGCGATCTTCGGTGAGGAATTGAAGGAGACGACAAGAAACATGTAGCTGACTGACTCAATGAGAATGGGAGATGCGGCGGCCTTATATACCACAGGGCACAGGCGCACAGGCACCACCACCACCAAGAGGTCACAGCCGCACATGCGAGGCGAGCGCAGCCTCCAGGGGAGAACGGGGAAGAGGGAAGAGATGGCGCCTACACCGCATCCACCCGGGCGCCAACGCAGCGGTCAGCTGTCGGCTACGGCACCTATCGCCGTCGTCTTACCTGTCCAAGTCGGCAAAGTCCTTCTACTCTCTCTCTCTCTCTCTCTCTCTCTCTCTCTCTGTTGTTGCAGTGGCCAGTTTAATCTCTTCTGCTTGGCTTCCTGCTGATTAGTAGGAGTACTCGGCAGGAGCAATTAATTATATTATATCATCAAATTATTACAACAACTGGTCTACTTGTGTGCTTCCTGTTACGTGCGCTTGTCGCCATCCTACTATTCTCCCGTCTCATTCCGATCAGGCTGCCATCCAGGCTGCAGCTCAAAATAACGCATGTGTCTTACCGATTGCGAGACTTGATAGTCTGACTGTGACGCGTGCGTGCATCATGTGCCAAGAACCCAAATCGTACTTGGTTGTTTACAGCCAGCCGAGCCGAATTATCATTTGCAAACGCAACCTAACATTTAGTACATCTCAATGATGATCGATCGATCATCGATGACTAGGCCGGCCGGATGCCATCTTTTGCAAACGCTGTGAATTGAAAGTGGTCCGATCCTCCGGTCTTCCGGGAGGAGTAATTCTGCGTGCGTATCACGTTGTGTTTGAATGTTGTGCTAAACGGTACGGTTGGCATACATGGTAGTAGAAGTCCTGACTTGTGAATCTGGTCAGGGATGGATGGTCAAGCGAAAAATGGTACGTAGCTTCTGTTCAACTGGGTGTTCAGTCAAAGCCCGTAAGCAATTTGCAGTTTCCTCAGCGCAGCCAGCTTGGATTAATATTGGGGCGAGGATCAGGGGATGCATCACGCATATCTTCACAATAGAACTTTCGTTTCTCAATATTATTTTTTTTAAGGATAGCATACTACTCTACTCCCTCCGTCTCTAAATAAGTGTCGTCATTATTGTGCGTGTCACAAGTTTGACTCGATTTATATAAAAATGTGTGTAATATTTTATATCACTAGAATAAATTTGTTAAAAACTACATTCAAAGATCTTTTCAACGACACTAATTATATATCATAAATATTAATATTTTTTAACATATACTTGCTGATAATTGTTTCTCGGAAAGTGCAAGCAACACTTATTTAGAGACGAAGGAAGTACACGACTATATTGAGTATTAGCAGCCTATAGCGGACGCGGCCTATCCTTTTCCAAGTGGCCAGTATTGTCAATTCCAGCATCTTCCAGTATTTCCCTTTTGTTGCTTCTCATCGATAATTCGATATGATGATGATACGGTACCGATTATTCCTAGTGCATTTTCGTGCGTGTGGCATGTGGAGCCTGCCGGCTGGATAAAACGGAAAGGTAAACATGATTTGAGTCGAGAGGAACACGTGGAACCGGTGGACGACTTACGCGCGGATGATTTTGCGAGGCGAGAGGCTCTCGCAAACACAAATAAAAGCACCGTGAGCACCTGGACCCGTCCACCCCGGACCGTATGATCTGGCGGTGGACGTATGACGGCATCTACTCCAGCGCCTCCGCCTACCGAGCATTCTTCGTGGCCTAGTTTTTCGAACCGGACCGGAGATCGAACCGGTGAGGCCGTCGGTTCAATGGTTCACTGGTCCAACCGTTAAAAACCGTTTGAACCGCCGGTTCAATTTAATTGAACCGTTTAATCAAACCGGCAACAAATACTTTGAACCGGTGCACATATATATATATGATATAATTAATAATTAACATTAAATCAATATAAATTGTATATTATGTGATTTAATATTGACAAATGCAACAACATATAACTTATTTATACAACTGGTTATTTTATAGGATATACTAAAAATGTGCATGAAAAGATAATATATATCGAGTACATGTGAGTTGGTTTAAAAAGGACTTAAATAGTTATCCAATATTCATTTTGCAAAAAGATCTTAAATGTTGAAATAGTGAATACTATTGCGAATAGCTCGTTAAAATAATCAATATCGATATATTATAGCTCTTATAAAAAAATATCACGGAAGTTAACATGCAACTTCACCCAAAAGTACTACGGCAAAATCTTTTTGAGAAAAAAAAATTACCTAAGGAAACATGCACGTCATCACTCTCCCATTCCAAACGCACAAGTGCAAGAGAGCAGTAATGGACAATCGCAGGCCCGCATAGCCGCACTACGCGCTAGCAGACAGGCCGGGCCCAAAGGCAGCGTACACGCCCGTGGTTGCAGCACGCACGCCACCAGGCCAGAGTTCCAGACCGGAGCGGCTCAGACAGAACCGGCCGGTTCACCGGTTCCGCAAAAAACCGGCCGGTCCAACCGGTTTTTAGCGGTCTGATTACATGAACGGTCTTTTAAGTGAACCAAACCGCTAGAGTGCTTGGTTCGGTCTTTTACCGGTCCAACCGTCGGTCCGGTCCGGTTCGAAAAACTAGGCTTCGTGGGTAGGACGAGGTTGGCACAAGCCACCGAGCTTTGGAAGTCTTCTGCGCCGCCGAAGGTGAAGTTCTTCTTCTGGCTAGCCCTGCTTGGCCGCCTGTGGACTGCGGAGCGCAAAAAACGGCACGGCCTACAGCAGCAAGAAAATTGCGTTTTCTGCGACCAATCAGCCAAGACCACGGATCACTTGCTCGCCGGCTGTGTCCTCACTAGGGAGGTGTGGTACCGCACGCTGCTGCGAGCAGGGCGAGTAGACCTTGTTCCGCCTTCGGATGCCATTCTCTCCGACTGGTGGTTGACGGCGAGGGAGCGGATCCCAAGCCAGTTCCAGAAGGGCTTCGATTCGATCGTCCTTCTCGTCTCTTGGGTGCTGTGGAAACGCAACAGGAGAACATTCGACAATATCCACAGGCCGGTACCGGAGATCTTGGGGAACATCAACGACGAGGACGACGCTTGGCTGGCGGCGGGCTTCCGTAGCATCACACCGCTTTTCGCGGCCTAGAGCTCACACTCTTCTGTCATCCCAGTCGCAAATAGGTTTCGTTAGAAAGTTACAACCTTTAACGCCACCGTTCAAGCCGGTGATTTATGTAAGTGTGTGTCCGTCCACCCAGTGGCAGCTCGCTTCTGGATGGCCGGTGTGTAAAACTCTATCTTCTCTTAATGAAAAACGTGCTAAGACATGGTTTCGAAAAACAAATAAAAGCACCGTGTCATGCGATGCATTCACGCCTATGTTGCATTCACGGATGTACTCACCAGTCTTGTTGCTGGCGAGACAATAATCGTCTTTGATCGCATCTCTGCAGGAAGCAGACAAGCGGACGGACGGTGACAGCCAACCCACGTTCAAGACGTACGCGAAAATATTGGAAATAAGGACGCAGTGTGCACGGTACCTTACCAGGGGCGTACTAGCGAACTTGCAGCGGGGGACCTCGCCGAGCATCGTTGCATCGACGCGCGTGCTTGCCGCGGCACGGGGACCGGATCGCAACGCGCGCGGATCCTGCCAGCCTCGTGCAATGCAAGCGTAGTACGTGCACCAACGGACGCCACCACCGCTGCGACGGGCGACGGCGCAACAGCAGCAGCATGGTCAGGAGGAGAATAGACGCGGCACGGGATACCTACAGCCTTGTATACCGGCCCCACCAAATTGGTGTACGTAAAGTTGGGAAAAACATTGTAGCGCTACTGTAGCATTTCGTTTCTATTTGATAAAAATTGTCCAAATATTGACTTTTTTTCTCGAATACGTAAAAGGTTTGCGCATCATTGTATTAAGAAGAATAGAATTTTACAGGTTTTGTCTGGGGTGGATACAAATTTGAACCAAAGCCCGCCACCCCAAGACCTCGTACAAAACGGACTACTCACGCACTAAACATTCTAGTTTCCGCGCACCGGCCTCGACCCACAAGTCGGCGGTGTGCTTGATGTTGCTGAGAACTTGGTGGAGAGTGGCCTCTGCGCCTCTAAAGCACCTTGCATTCCTCTCCTTCCAGATCTCCCAG
The DNA here is from genome assembly GCA_018135685.1 of Themeda triandra. NCBI lineage: Eukaryota > Viridiplantae > Streptophyta > Magnoliopsida > Poales > Poaceae > Themeda > Themeda triandra. The sequence continues at coordinate 11,743 of JAENPR010002545.1, forward strand.
GCGACGACAGCGAAGAGTGAATCTGCTCCCCGTCGCTTGACCCCGTGCCACTTTATCCGCCATAGGTCCCACCATTGTTCAATTGACGGGTCTCCTATCCTCGAGGTGTCGGCTCTTAGTGTTGCGAGGACGGCCCACCACACCTGGCGGGAGAAGGAGCATTCGGCGATGATATGGTCGATCGTTTCTGGCTCCTGGTCGCAGAGGTAGCAATTGTCGTTCGCTTGCAGCCCGTGCTTGTGTCGCCTGTCCGCCGTCCATTGGCGCTTGAGGATGGAGAGCCAGAGGAAGATCTTGACCCTTAGTGGCGCCCACGTCTTCCAGATCCTCGCGCACCCCGGGATTGGATGGGAACCGGCCAGGAGTGCTCTGTAGGCAGATTTGGCGGTATACTTGCCGTCGGCTGTCCATTTCCAAACCACCCGGACTTCCTCAGCAGTGAGTACCACTTGGTCCAGTCTGTGCCAGAGGTTTAGGTAGTCTCGAGCCACCGCGACTGATATCCCCCCGGAAATCTGTCGTATCCAGGTGCGGCCCGATGGACCCCTCTGTAGTCCCTCGGCGACTGTGGTCTGCCGGATGTCCCTTGCGCCGACGTGGTCCATGAGCAACGGCGCGATGTCCGCCACGGAGAGACCGTCGATCCACCTAGCAGTCCAGAAGAGGGTGGTCCTGCCGTTGCCGATGATCGTGAACGTGGAGGCACGGAAGAAATCATGTACCTCCCTAGGCACTTTGATCTCCAACTGTGACCAGGCGCGATCCTCGTCTGTCTGCTGCAGCCAAAGCCATCTCGATTGTAGGGCTATTGAGGTGCGCCTGAGGTCAGGTATCCCAAGACCGCCCAGGTCGCTTGGTCTGCACGCAGTTGGCCAGGCAACCATGCATTTCCCCCTGACGTCGCCATTTTTCCCCGTCCAGAAGAATCTCCTGGATATGCAATTGATCTCCTCTATCGCCCAGGGTGGTAAGCCGTCCGCGATGATGGTATAGATGGGGATCGCGGTGAGGACGGACTTGACCCAGATGAGGCGCCCACTCCTGGCCATAAGGGGCCCATGGCACGCAGGAAGACGAGCTGCGACCGAGTCCACTGCCGCCTGGTACCTAGCCTTGGGTATCTTCTTGGTGCCGAGGGGAGGCCCGTGTAGGTGATCGGGAACTCGGCGATCTGGCAGCCAATGATTTGCTGCAGTGGCTGGAGGTCGAGGTCCGGAGGGAAGATCGTCGTGATGGAGCACTTGGAGAGGTTGGTCCTTAGGCCCGACGCGTCCCCGAATGTCTGCAGGATCACCATTAGCGCCCTCGCTTCTGCAACACTCGGGTGCATGAAGATGATGACGTCATCCGCGTAGAGGCTACAGTGGTGCCTGATGGCGGTGGTCCCGATGGGCTGGAGAAGTTGACTTTCCGCCGCTGTCACCATTAGCCTGGCGAACACCTCCATGACGATGATGAATAGCATAGGTGAGAGGGAGTCCCCCTGCCTGACCCCCCGCCTGTGTTTGATCGACCTCCCCGGTCTACCATTCACGAGGATGCGGGATGAGGCGGTGGACAAGAGCGTGGCTATCCATCTTCTCCAGTGTTCGCCGAACCCGAAGGCACGAAGGGCGTCGAGCAGGAACGGCCACGACACTGTGTTAAAAGCCTTGGAGATGTCCAGCTTGAGCAACGCATTGGGAATCTTCTTCTTCCGTAGGTGTACTGCTGCGCGTTGCACGAACTTGAAGTTGTCGTGGATCGTCCTCCCCCTGATGAAGGCATTCTGGTTTGAAGAGATGATTTCCTTGAGCCTTGGCGCCAGCCTTGCCGCCAGCAGCTTGGAGGCAAGCTTGCCGAAGCTGTGGATCATAGTGATCGGTCTGTAGTCTGCTGCTGTGGCCGCCTCCATCTTCTTTGGTAGTAGGACTACTAGGGCGTTGTTTAGGCAGCCGAAGTGGGAGCTGTTTCCGAAGAACAGGGCATTTAGAGCTGCTAGGATATCTCCCTTGATGGTCGTCCAAGCCGACTTGTAGAAGGCCCCCGTGAAGCCGTCTGGTCTAGGCGCCCTGTCGGTCGGCATGTCACGCACCACTCTCTCCACCTCCTCCCCTGAGAATGGTAGGTCGAGTGCGGACAGGTCAATCGGGTTGATGCCGAGGGCAGCGAAGTCGGTGGAGACCCTCCCCGGGCCGTCCACCCCGAAGACGCTCTTGAAGTGGCTGTAGATCGCCTCCTCAATGTCCGTGGCTGTTGTGCACATGTCGCCGCTGTCCTTCCTTAGGCGAGAAATCCCATTCCTCCGCTTCCTTCCTCGGGCGAGAAGGTGGAAATATTTCGTGTTGGCGTCCCCGTCGGCGAGGAAACGCACCCGCGCCCTCTGGGTGCGATGGTTCGCTCGAGCGACGCGAGACCCAGGCACTTCTGCTTCAGCTCCTTGCGGAGCGCGTGCTCCTCATCCGTGAGTTGCCTCCGTTCTGAGACCTGATCGAACCGGAGGATGAAGGCGCGCGCCATGAGTAGTTGCTCACGAACGTTCCCAATGGTCGTCGCCGCCCACCGTTGCAGTTCGGTCTTTAGGTTACGGAATAGCGCGTCGAGCCGGCGAAGAGGGTCGGAGATGGCCTGGCTGCAAGTCCAGCCCGTGGCGATGGCCTCCTGGTATCCCTTCGACTTGGGCCAGTAGGACTCGAAGTGGAACCTGGGCGTGGCGTGGATGGACATGTTCGTCTGTAGTAGCAGCGGGCAGTGATCGGAGACGTCCGACGAAAGTGCCTGCAGATGGCAGTCTGGGTGCATCGACTCCCAGTCGAGCGACACCAATGCCCGATCCAGGCGAACCAGCGTTGGCGATCTCCTCTCATTGCTCCATGTGTATCTCCGCCCGTGCAAGTGAATGTCGAGGAGCTCCAGGTCAGCCACCGTCTGGCGGAAGCGGTTCATGTTGCGTCTGTTGATGTGTCCGTTGCTCTTGTCCGCCTCGTCGATGATAAGGTTGAAGTCCCCGATGACCGCCCATGGCCCTGGGCAGGCGTCCCTGACGGCCGCAAGCTCTTCCAGGAACAACTCCTTTTCCTCGTCCTGTTGTGGCCCGTACACCACCGTGAGCCACCAGGGCCCCCGCCCCGCGTCTCGATCGGTGTGTACGCGTACGGTGGCCGAAAAGCATCCAATGTGTACGTCGTCGAGGTGAATGTCTGGACGTTTCCCTGCAAGAAGGATCCCTCCCCGGGTACCATTCGCAGGAACGAACGCGTAGTCAACAAATTCCATTCCCAAAAGAGATGATACAAGGAATTGCGGTACAGAGTGGAGCTTTGTCTCTACGATACATGCTATGTGGGGTCTCTCGTTCTGCACCATCGTGCGAACGGCATCGCGCCGGGCTATCGAATTTAGCCCCTGCGCGTTCCAGCAGACAATGGTTGTATTATTCATTACACAACACATTCCAGTGGAGGTGACCGGCGCTCAAGCGCGGCCCCCTGGCCCGCGGCGCCTCCGCGGTCGCTGCTGCTGCCTCGCGCCTGCGAACAGCTCGCCCAGTGCCCTGGCGTCTCCTGGTCTCCCCTCGAACATCCCGTCCAGCTTCTGTTGACCCTCCTCCGTAGGCTCTGACTCGATGAAACCCATCTTCTGCATGGCGATGATCTCGCCCCTCTTAGCCACCGGGTACTTGGAGAGGGGGTTTGCGGCGATCCGCCTGCTCCATGTAGGCAACTTGATGGAGCTGGAGTCGGCCACCCTGGTCGGAAGTAGTGCGGAGGTCGCCTTGTGAAAGACGCGCTTGGCGAAGTTCTTCAGCCGCCCCGTGAAGGAGCCGTCCCTGTCCGGTGTGCCCGTCTCGTCAGTCGGCGAGGACGACCGCCTGAAGACGGGGGTGGAGAACCCCGGCGGTGCCTCGTCGTCGAAAGCCGCGACCCCGGACGGGCTACCTGATGCCCCGCACAGGTAGGCCCTGCCCAGGGCCGATGGCTCCTCCGCCACCTCTCCCATGGTCCTCCGGCGTAGCATGGGCGACTCGGAGCTCCCCGCTCGGTCGGCCCTGCCCGACGGGGTACCCAACGCCGGCTGTAGCACTGCAGGTAAGTCGTCGTCCAGGATGACTGCCCCGGGGTGCTCGACGGCCCCCGCCGGAGTGCCCCCCGGTGCGTCGTGGTCGTCGCACAGCGGAAGGGAACCCGCGTACGCCGCCGTCCACCCCTCGTCAGCGTCCGCCAAGGTCTCCCAGCTTGGAGGGGTGAAGTGCTGCTCCGCCGTGCGCAAGTAAGCGCCTCGGACGAGGAATCCTGGCGGTCCATCATCGCAGAGTTCGTCTCCCCAATGGCTGAGAAGGGCCAGAGTGCCCTCTGCCGAGCTGTCCACTCCCCCGTGTACCGGAGTGGGCGGGTCGGACTCCTCCATCCAGTCGCCCCCAGCTTCCTCAAACATACGGTCAGCAGCGCCGAGCCCAGCAGCAGCAGCCACCGGGACGCGCACGGCCTGCTCACCCCACACTTCCAGCAGAGCGAGCGTGCCCATCGCGCCAGAGCTTTCCACGTCCGCTTCGGGTGGCTGAAGGCTCCCCGCCAAGCCACCCGTAGCGGGCGTGTCCGCGCCGGTCGGCGTGTCCTCCGCGCGCCGCGCTGTGTCCTCCGTGGTCGGCGCGCTATCCTCTGCACGTGGATCCTTCGGCGATGCCGTTTGGGGCGGCGTGGTCACCGCCACGCGACCCCCTTGCGCCGCCGCCTCGGTTCCTTCACCTGCTGCCGCGGTCAGAACAGACGGCTGGGGCGCCGCGCTCCCCGCGCCGCCGCCCCCTGGCGCATTGGACGCGCGCGCAGCCGAAGTGTCCCCGCGCTCCGTCCTTCCTGCTGGTGGAGTGCCTGACCGGTGCAGTTGGTCCGCGGCCCCACTCCCCTGCATCAGCGGCGTTGTTGGAGTGGGCTGCATCAGCGCGCTCCGTCCTTCCTCCCAATATTGACTAATTAGGCTCAAAACGTTCGTCTCGCAAAGTACAACCAAACTATGCAATTAGTTTTTAATTTTATCTACATTTAGTACTCCATGTATGTGCCGACATTTTGATGTGATGGAGAATCTTTTGTTGTGCCAAATTGGCAACCCTCAATTTAGGGGAACTAAACAAGGCCTAGGTTGGCGGTCGCGGGCAGTCGCGTTCAGGCTCAGGATAGCCGCGCATCCTTCCTGGTGGCAATAGCAGGATGGAACGGAAAGCCGATCGAGCTTCGAGCGCTGTGGTCCGCGGACATCCTAGGCTCGATATATCGTGGCCGTGGCCGTGGCTCTCTCTTTTGTTTTCCTTCCTTTTTCTCCCGGCCGTGCTTCCGCTGAATGGTGGTGTAAGCGGTGTGCGGTGACGACTGGGCTATGCACATGCCCTCGTCGGCTTCGTGGCCCATCGTGCCGTGCTTTGGCACTTGGCAGCGTGACGCGAGGGCGGGGGGCCGCCGACGGGCACATGTGGTAGGCTGGTAGCAATTGGTAAATCAAGGACCCCGGCGAGGGTGGCCGCGATCCGATAACAGATGTCGGACGTCTGGTTGGCTGGCTGTGGCTCCGATGCTGGCCACTACTCACTGTGCGGTTTCCTAAAAAAAAGTAAAATAAAAAATCTGTCTGGTCTATCCATTTCTGCTCTTCTCTTCTCTGTTTGGCATCCTCGGGTGTAAAAGCAGCACATTGGGCTAGCTGTCCGCAATGGTTGCTGCTAGGTGGGCTAGAACTTTAGAAGTGGGCCGTAACTATTTCTCCTCAAAAAAAAAAAACGAGACCAGATCACCTGGGCTACAAGACTACAACAGTGAGTGACACTTGTCGTTGTCTCATGCCTCGCTTGACGTCACACTGTGCGTGGATAATCCAAACTCCAAAGGCAGAATTTGTAGGCCACAATGGGATCCACGTCTACCTAAAAAAAAGATTCGTATGCCCTGTTCGTTTGCTCTTATCAGCGCTTTCAGCCAGCGATTCAACAGTGTTTTTCTCTTACAATAATTCAGCAGCAGCGAGAATCAGCCAGCCAGAAACAACCAAACGAACAGGGGGTAGTGCACAATGGCGGAACGGCCGTAGATTCGTAGAGGCAAACGGATCGCCGCGGCCACATTCTGCCCGTCTCCAGCGTCGCTAAGCACACCATCGCGACCTACACCATCATATCCTAACACTCATCCTTCTCAAAATAAATCCATGCTAAGTCAAACTATATAAAGCCAGTCAAATGTAAGATAAATTTACTTAAGATATATTGATTTATTTTTAGAAAAGATGGATGCATATGTAGTGGCTCACCATCATCCATTTAGATATCTCGGGATCCTCATAAGTAATACATCATCAGAATAAAATTCGAAAACTCTATGATAAAATTAGCGGTATAAAACCGATAGATTCCAAAAGAATCTTAGCCCATGAAAAGGGAACACTTATTCTATGGAATTAGATTAGGACCAATTAGGTTAGTCTTATATTAATAACCAAAGCAGTTCAACACACAATCTTTATGCTATTATTCTTTGAGATAGCAATATGGATGCATATAAAACCAAGATCATCGTGGATCCGGGTTTTCTTTTGGGTATGATTCTAAGAAAAAAAAGTATGGATTGTTGTAAGGGCAGTCCCAATGCAGACTCTATCATAGAGTCTAAATTTATCTATTGCCTCGAACATTGCGGACTTGGAGTCTAAATAAGACTTGGAGTCTTGTTTTTTCTCTTCTTTCTTTAATAAATATGCTGCCACATTAGCGAAATACCATAAATAAGGTGTAATAAATAGTCTTGGACTTTGTGATAGAGTCTTGCATTGTAAATGCCCTAATAGGATATCCTTTATGTACATACCTAAGGGCATTCACAATGCAAGACTCTGTCACAAAGTCCAAGACTATTTATTATACCTTATTTATGGCATTTCGCTGATGTGGCACCATATTAATTGAAGAAATAGGGAGAAAAAACAAGACTCCAAGTCTTATTTAGACTCTAAATCCACAATGTTCGAGGTAATAGATAAGTTTAGACTCTATGATAGAGTCTGCATCGTGACTGCCCTAAGAAATATACATGGGTTGGCTAAGAATTCAAATCTAGACACCCAAGATAAATAATTCCTTTGCAAATGGCTTTTTAGCTTGCTGGTGGTGGTGGTCTAGTATTCTGGCATCCAAAAGGCGCTATTTACTCTGTATCATTAACTCCTTTTTAACCACGTCCAGGCCATGATCATTGCCTTGAGGGCATTCACAGTGCAGACTCTGCCACGGAGTCCAAGATTATTTATTACCCTCCTATTTATTGTGTTTTGCTGATGTGGCGGTATATTTATTGAAGAGAGAGATAGAAAAACCAAGACTCCAAGTCTTATTTAGACTCCAAGTCCACAATCTTCGAGGTAAATATACCGCCACATCAGCAAATAAATAGTCTTGGACTCTGTGATAGAGTCTTGTATTGGGACTGCCCTGAGTACCAATGCTTTATCGGCCTCCATACGACATGTGTTTTTTTCCACAGCTCGGCCATCCTCGTTTTTTCCCCACAGCTCAGTCATCCTCGTTTCGTTAAGAGTTCATCGTTTCAAAGGCCTACATATATTTTTGACATCAAAAGTGTGCGACATGACACGGTGGAACAATTATGCCTGGAGTATGCATCATATTTTCGTACTGCAAAATGCAGTCGCTGTTTTGGATATATATGCAAAACATCTCCATTAAGGCTAGTCTCAGTGGAGGTTCATGGACGTTTCATGCACATTTAATATAGCGACACATCAGCATAGAAGGATTTTTTTTGCATGAAATGGAGAGGAGAGAGAGTAAAATCGTTTCACCATGGTGAAACGCGGTAGCGGTGTTTCCAAAGTCTTGGTAACTGTATGAAACGAGCACTGAGGCATTTCATGGCTATTTTGGGGTGAACTGAGCATGTCTACGATGGGGATAGGAGAAAAAAGAGACGCATGGGCCTATGAAAACTAAAAATAGTTCTATGAATCTGTGCAATGAAATTTGCATTGAGAGAGGTATCCGTTTCACAATAAGTTATATGTTTTTGGAAACTGTGAGATGAAACGTTGTATTGAGACTAGCCTTGTTCATCCCTAGCATCATATCCTCAAGCATACTTAAGTTGTTCGTGAGATCGATGTCCGAACCAATCAATTTTTTTGAGTGCAACTCGGGGAATACGTGGGTCAGCTACAGCTATAAAGCAGACAGAATCTCGAAAAGGTTGTATTCAGATTGTGTTTAAAAACCTGAAATCAATGTCACCCAACCCATGGGCATATATCTTGTAGCTGAAGGAACCTAACTCGGGGAACCCTGTTAAGCTCAAAGCACAATTATGCCAGCATATATCTTGAATTGAGATACAGATTGCAATTGTGGCCTCGACCAAAGCAACGTACTGTCCATTGCACACAATCATCCACGGTCGACGGTTAATGATGCAGTGTGGAAGATAGTCGTTAATGCACACCCAAGAACCGAAGTATTGGCATAGAGACTGTTAATGATGCAGTGTGGGAGACGGTCGTTACTGCACACCCAGGAAGCAGTCGTGAATGCACACCCAGGAACCCCAAGAATTACAATGCAGCTACCGCATATCTAAATTGATATCTAAATTGATTTATATGTACCGCATTCTTTTACGCCTATAGAGTTTGAACTGATATTAGACTACGTATGTACTATATGTGCAACAACGACCAACCGATCTAGGGCGAATTAAATCACATCTAACACTGAAAAACCATGAATCATCAGCAACTTTTGATTTCAAATGCACAAATGCAGAAACACTTTTAAATGCACAAATCTGGAAACGCTGAGCAAATGGAAGAACGAACAAGAACAGGGAAACACATATATCATAGATAGATGGTAGCAAATAACTGCGTACATGCAGCCATGCTCATGAAGACCATCAGGCGTCTGTTACAACGAAAGCAGTAGGGCACCTCAGAGAATACCCTACAAAAGGCACGTCGCCATGTAGATCTCAAACAGATAACTACTAACTACAACCTTAACACACTGCAGCGACTGAACTACCCATACTGAACTGCGACCACAGCGCACATCTCACCAGTGACTGACCTTTCCCTAATCGATCTTAATATCAGTGCCCTCCTGAACGACCTCGCCCTTGATCTTGGGAATAGTGACAGTGAGGAGACCACCCTTCATCTCTGCCTTGGTCTGGTCCGGCTTGAAGGAGGCAGCGGAGAGGTTGATGCGGTAGCTGTACCACGCCGGGTCCTCGTCGCCATCCGATCCCTTGATGGCCTCCCACTTGACCAGCAAAGCATCCGGGTACGCTTTAAGCTTCACTTGCTCCTTAGCCATCCCCATCATCGCCACCTTCAGCTCCATGGCATCTTCATCTTCCTTCGACACCCAACATCCAGAGAGTTTTCCCTGTATGCCCTTACAAAAGTTGCACCCTTCCTCCATGCGCCTGAGAAGTTTGTTTCACCCTGTGTGCCCAGCCTCATCTTTGTTTTTCCCTCCATGCCCTTCCGTCCGTTTGAGTGGCTAACGGTGTTAAACATGGCTGTAAAAAGACGAAAATGCCCCTAGGAAAAAAAGACAGGCATTGCACTCGTGGGAGCATGAAGGAGATATATATATATTAAAAATAGACATTCACGCAACATATATATATATATATATATATATATATATATATATATATATATATATATATATATATATATATATATATATATATATATATATATATATATATATATATATATATATATATATATAAAATATGATAGTATTTCATGACACATAATAGTAATTATAATAATCTAAATTTAACATGGAGTTTAAGAGGAAACATGAGCATCTCATCACATAATAATTTTGGTTACATTACCACAACAAATAACTTAAGACATCACAAGTTTAATGACTACCATCTCATCACGGTTTAACAAGTATCATCTCAACACACAAAGCATAGTTTAACATGTCTAGACCACATGGCCTAAATTACATGGCCAAAAGTACACGCAAGTCGCCACCACATGGCCAAAAGTAGAGCGCTCCCAAAAGAAGTACTATTTCACAGCTGAAAGGCAGCACCACCTGTTCATTCAACTTGCAACTTCTTCTTGCTTCTAGTGTTGGAAGCAGGGCTTTCAGGTGTTGCTGGGTGTCGGGTACCTAGGTTAGGGGGTCCTAAATCAGGTACGTTAGAGGAAAATGACCCAACCCATCTTACCTTTAAATCTCCCGAGAATTAACCAGAGAAACCCCAATCCTCCTCACACTGGGCCGGCCCACTACCAGGCCCGCAAGGCCTCAGAGACCTGCTGGCTCAAGCAACGGCCGCTCACCCGCTCGAGAAATACGGAAACCGCTCGAGCGTACGACCGCTCGAGACGATGGCGTAACCGCTCGAGCGAAGCGACCGCTCGAGCGGGACGAGAACGCTCGAGCGAGCGGCCGCCGAGTCCGCCCACAAACATTACCTATCCAAGGCACGCACATGGCTACGTATATGTAATAGTGGGAAGTATGCTTGCTCCGCCTAACCCCATGGCTACGGGCGCGGCATGGTGAGAAGAACGCCGGTCACTTCTCCTATTCCGCCGCCCATACCCGGGATACAGGCATGCCAGGCAACACTATTACACCACGTCGAGTACTGTGGCGCGAGCGGCATTCCCTCCCGACGCCATCGTCAACACTCTGTGCCACCAACTACGTCGTCCCGTCCCGTCGCTCGGATCACTGCCCCCTCGAGGCGGCTTCCAACCACTCGAGGAATGGTGACGGACGCAACCCGAACAAGGGACGCACGGTGTCCGTCTTTCCCACCTCGACGACCATACCGGGGTTCCGGCGCACGTGCTCGACTACGACAGCGCCATACCTCGACTACGTCGGCCCACGATCGAGAAGGACCGGCAGCCATCGTCGGCCATGCCGCTATGTGCTCGAACCAGACCGGAGAGAGCGTCTACAGTTTTCGGCGACTCGACACGATGCATGTAGCTCGACGTCACGCCACGACAGCCCTATCTACTTTGTATTCCCCGAGCCTCCCCTTGGCCTATAAAAGGGAATGCCGGGGCTTAGTCTAAGGGAGGTTTTTTCGGACGCCTTCATTCACAACACATTTCCACGCACGCTAAGTCTCGGGACTCGCTTGTATTCACCCCCGTACAAGCATCCCGGTGCAAGATAATACAAAACTCTCCCCTCTCGCCGGACGTAGGGCACTCTTTGCCCGAACCAGGATAAACGATTGTGTCCATCTTGCATCACCATCCGGATTAGGGAGCACGCATAGAAATTTACTCGTTGGTGTAATACCCCCCGGGGTACGAAACACCGACAGTTGGCGCGCCAGGTAGGGGATGTCGCGTGCTTTTCGTTCGATTCCCGCCATTTTCCGGATGGCATCGCCCACTCCTTCGTTCCCATTCGCCACGGTGATCTGGTTTGGGAGTCTAGAGTTCATGTCGCTCGGCCCAGGCCGCGACATGGCTCTACTCTCAATTGGAGAACCAGGAGGGAACGCTCGTCACCCCCACGCGCGCCGCGGGGTCACGCGCCGACCGCGCCACCATGGTTCGCCACCACGTTGCCGACGCCACTCGCACGCATCGCCCGTCGCAGCACGGGCCTCGAGCACCCAGCTCGTATGCCTTCCCAGTCGGACGCCACGATGCACCCAGCCGGGGTGCCAAGTGTGCGGCGGGAGGTGGCACATAGGCAGGGAGTCCATGACGAGGACCCCGGCTTCACGTTTGCCATGCGCTCGCCGAGAGAGCCCGGCACGGCGTCTCGAGCGCGCGCGCGGCCGACGTCGCCCAACCTGTTGCCGCACGGACTCTACCGAGCTCGCCACAGGCGCCCGTTTGGGCTCACCAACGCCGCCACCACGTATGCCAACGAGATCCGGTCAGTCATGGGACCGCGGGAGGAGAGCCCCGGCCCCCTCCTGCGGGCCACCATGGACTTGGAGATCATATGGCCGGTATCGGTGGACCGCGGGTTTGACAGGGCGCCTGGCTCACAACGCCACACCGCGGTCGGGGATATGCGCCGCAGATCGAGGAGAGCACGGGAGGCCCGGACGCCGTCAGCGCTAACCCGCACTCCGATGACTCGGACTCGGGTGCTATGACCCGGCTCGCGAGTGTTTTCATCTCAACGACAACGTTCCGTCGGATGAGGAGACCGAGAGATGGCGCCGCCGTGGCCGTCCCTACAGCCTAACCGGCGTACGTGACCCCGGCGGTCGGGACGTCGGCGGCCCGCAGCCCCGCGGGTGATTGAGCCACGCGGACCGCCACCACAAGCCCAAGATAACCGGCGGCCCGAAGACGATGCTCAAGCGGCACAATGGGCTCGGCTCGGGAAATCGAGGCCAAGATGAACGAGGAACGCGCAAATGGAACCGCTCAAGCGCGCGCTTGAGCGGGAACCATCCGCCCCCTCCTCGAGCTCTTGGCGCTCGAGGAAAGGCGCGAGACGTCTTCAACCGCATCGTCAACGACGGCGACCCAAGCGCCACCCGAGCGGCCCATTTCCCTCGAGCAAGCCAGAATGTACTCGCGGCAGCTATGCTGCTGCGGGACATGCCGGCGCCCTCGAATCCGCATGCATTACGGATACGAGACGAGATCCAAGGGCTCCTCCAAGTCGCGGCCGTCCAGCAGGCCGAGAGCTCAGCCTCGAGACAGCGTGAAGCAGCCCCAGAACGACCACGGCACGAGCGGGAGGGTTCCGTCCACCAAGAGGCACCCCCTCGAGGCGGTAGGGCCCCTGCTCGAGAACGCATCCTCGACAACCGTGCAGCTCAAGATGCGCGTCATGACATCAACGACAACCGACGACGCAAGGCTGCGGGTGCCGAGGACCGTGGCTACAAGGCCCATCGAGGGGGACGCTACGACAGCGACGAGGATCGGCAGGTTCTCGAGCCACCAGGCCCTCGAGTCTTCAGTCGAGCTATCCGCAACACGCCGTTGCCAAACCCGTTTCGACCCCCCACGAGCGTGGTCACGTACAACGGGGAGACCAAGCCAGAGCTCTGGCTAGCCGACTTCCGGCTGGCCTGCCAGCTGGGAGGGGCTCGAGAGGATAAGGCAATCATACGCCAGCTCCCACTGTTTCTCTCTGACATCGCTCGACGGTGGCTCGAGGAGCTCCCCCCCCATCAGATCCACGATTGGGCCGACCTAGTCCAGATTTTCGAAGGGAACTTCAAAGGCACGTACGTCCGACCCGCAACTCGTGGGATCTCCGAATCGCAAACAAAATGCCACGGAATCTCTCCGGATTTTGCTCGACGTTTTTCCAAGCCGCGCACCGAGCCGCCGCACATCCCACCACGACGTCATCTTGGCGTTTGTCTCGTGCACCACGTGCAAAGAGCTCGTGCGAGCTCGGGCGCAACCGCCCAAAGATGGTGAACGAGCTCATGGATGTCGTCGCCGACTACGCCGCGGCGACGAGGCCGTGGGGGCCTTCTTTGGTGGGGCTGGGAACAAGCCCGCGCCGTCCCCGAGGAGGCGGTGAGGGCTCGAGCAAGGACCGAAGAAGAACGGGAAGAAGAAGAAAGGCACCGCAAGGCAAGCGCGCGGTCGTGGAAGACGAGGTTGCCGCGGCCCGAGCGCAAAGCCTAGACCCTCCGGATGGGGGCGTTTTCGACAAGATCTTTGGCGCCCGTGCCCCTACCACAAGGAGCGGTCAAGCATAACCTCGAAGACCGCCGTATGCTTCGAGGTTACTTCAAGAAGCTTGGCATTGACAAGGACGATGGCAAGAAGGATAAGGGTGGCGAGGATCGAGCCAACGACGACGACGACGGTGGGTATCCGCCCATCACCGAGTGCTACATGATCTACGGCGGCCCGACCACCCGGATGACACGCCGAGAAGCGGAAGGCCGAGCGCAGGAGGTTTTCGCCATAAAACCCGCCACGCCTCAATTCCTCGGCGGTCGGATGCTCCCATCACGTTCGACCGTGATGATCATCCGAGACCATGTCACCAATCCCGGCTCGTACCCTCTCGTCGTCGCGCCGATCATCCTCAACGCCCGCTTCACCAAGGTACTCATGGATGGAGGTATCGGCCTCAACATCATCTACATGGAGACCCTCACGTTGCTCGGCCTCACTAGAGCGATCTCGCCCGAGCGGGGCTTCCACGGGGTGGTCCCCGGCAAGAAAGCGCTCACGATCGGCCGCGTCGACCTCCCCGTCGTCTTTGGGACATGCTCGAACTTTCGTCGAGAGGTCTTAACTTTCGACGTACCCGGTTTCGAGGGGACGTACCACGCTATCCCGCGGTGCCGTGCTACACAAAATTCATGGCGATCCCCGCCTATGCCTACCTCAAGCTCAAGATGCCGGACCAAAGGAGTCATCACCATCGGTTCACGTACGAGCACGCCTACCACCGCGATGTGGAGTGCGTCGAGAACGGGAATCACCGATGAACGTGTCGGGAACATCCGAAGACCTAGCCATGATGCTCGATCACATGGCGCCCGGAGCCTCTCCTCCAACACCCAAGCGACAGCCGGCAACTTCGACCCCGCCGACGACACCAAGAAGATTCCGCTCGATCCAAGCTCGTCGGGGGAAAAGACGCTGGTCATCAGCGCCTCCCTTGACAGCAAATAGGAAGCAGTGCTCGTCGACTTTCTCCGCGCAAACGCTGACATGTTTGCGTGGAGTCCCTCGGACATGCCTGGCATACCGAGGGATGTCGCCGAGCACGCCTTGGAGATCCGTCCGGTTCAAGACCTGTCAAGCAACGCCCGCGCGCTTCGACGAGGAGAAGCGTAGGATCATCCGCGAAGAGGTCGAGAAGCTCGAGAAGGCCGGATTCATCAAGGAGGTACATCATCCCGAGTGGTTAGCTAATCCCGTATTAGTAGAGAAAAAGAATGGGAAAATGAGGATGTGTGTAGATTACACTAGTTTAAATAAAGCATGTCCCAAAGTCCCATTTCCTTTACCTCGAATAGATCAAATCGTTGATTCCACCGCGGGTTGTGAAGTACTTTCTTTCCTCGACGCCTACTCGGCTACCACCAAATCAAAATGAAGGAGTCCGACCAGCTCGCGACTTCATTCATCACCCCCATGGGCATGTATTGTTATGTCACAATGCCTTTCGGCCTTCGAAACGCCGGGGCAACATACCAACGCTGCATGCTCCATGTCTTTGAGAAACACATAGGAGAGACCGTCGAGGCCTACGTCGATGACATCGTTGTCAAGACTCGAAAAGTAGAAAACCTTGTCGAGGACCTCAAGTTGACGTTTGGATGCCTCCGGGCTAAGAACATCAAGTTGAATCCCGAGAAGTGTGTCTTCGGCGTGCCTTGAGGCATGTTGTTAGGTATATCGTCTCCCGCCGCGGCATCGAGGCCAATCCCGAGAAGGTCGCGGCCATCATGAGAATGGGGCCGATTCGAGACCTAAAAGGGGTACAAAAGATCACCGGATGCTTAGCCGCACTCGCCGGTTCATTGCGCGCCCGGGAGAAAAAGCTTTGCCTCCGTACCGCTCCTCGAAAATCCGAGCACTTCACGTGGACGCCCGAGGCGAGAGGAGGCCCTCTCGAAATTGAAGAGCATGCTCACATCTCCTCCTCGTGCTCGTGCCGCCTCGACCGGCTCGAGACAAGTCTACTCCGCCGAATCCCTCCTCCTCTATGTTGCCGCAACCACTCGGGTGGTCGCACGATCATAGTGGTCGAGAGGCGAGGAAGAGGGCACGCGCTCCCCGTCCGGCCGCCGGTGTATTTCATCGCTGAGGTGCTCTCGGACGCCAAGGTTCGATACCCCCATATCCAAAAGCTGCTCTACGCAATCGTACTCACCCGTCGAAAACTCCAAAGACTACTTTCTTAGCCACCCGGTGACGGTGGTAACATCATTCCCACTTGGGGAAATAATCGAACCGGAAGTCGTGGGTCGAATCGCCAAGTGGTTGGTCGAGCTCATGGGCGAGACCATCACGTACGCCCCACGAAAGGCTATCAAATCTCAGTGTGCCGGGCCGACTTTGTCGCCGAGTGGACCGACGTCCAACTCCCCACCCAGATCCAGCCGAGCCGTGGACCATGTACTTCGACGGGTCACTTATGAAGACAGGAGCAGCGCGGGCTTGCTCTTCATCTCACCTCTCGGAGTACACATGCGTTACGTAGTACGCATCCACTTTGCCGCCTCGAACAACATGGCGAGTATGAGGCGCTCGTTAATGGGTTGCGCATTGCCATCGAGCTTGGGGTCCGACGCCTCGATGCTCGGGCGACTCGCGGCTTGTCATCGACCAAGTAATGAAAGCCTCGAGCGCCATGACGAAAAATGGACGCATACCGCAGGTGAGGTGCACAAGTTGGAAGCCGGTTTCCATGGTCTCGAGCTCAACCACATCCCAAGGCGCTTCAATGAGGCCGCACGAGCCTGGCCAAAATCGCTTCATCTCGAGCGCCGCTACCACGACGTCTTCTCGAAAGACCTCCATGAGCCATCCGTAAAGTGGGACTCGGGGGCAGGGGGACTAGGCCGTTGAGCCCCCTTCGACGGGGCCACAAATCATGGAGATCGACCGAGGCTACGAGCCCGCCAACCGACCGGCGCGCACCATTCCTCGAGTATCTCATTCGAGGGGAGCGCGAAGGATCGACCGAGGCGAGACGACTAGCTCGTCGAGCCAAAACTTACGTCCTTACGGAGATGACAGAGAGCTCTATCGCCGGAGCCCAACCGGCGTACTCCAACGGTGCATCTCGATCGAGGAAGGCGAGGAAGCTACTCGAGACATGCACTCGGGAGCTTGTGGTTACCACGCTGCGCCAAGAACCCTTGTCGGGAACGCATTCCGGCGAGGCTTTTACTGGCCCACTGCAACCGTTGACGCCATCAAGCTTGTTCGAGCGTGTGAAGGATGCCAATTCTACGCCAAGCAAACGCATCTTCCAGCACACGCGCTCCAGATGATCCCCCTCACATGGCCATTTGCGGCCTGGGGGCTTGATCTGGTCGGACCCCTCAAAAAGACGACGGGAGGCCACACCCACTTGCTCGTGGCCATCGATAAGTTTACCAAGTGGATTGAGGCCAAGCCCATCACTAACATCCGCTCGGAGCGAGCGGTCGAGTTCTTCACCGACATCATCCATCGCTTCGGAGTCCCTAACATCATCATCACCGACAATGGCACCCAGTTCACGGGCAAAAGTTCTTGGACTTCGCGATCGGAACCACATCCGTGTGAACGGTCGGCAATCACCTACCCTCGAACTAACGGCCAAGTTGAGCGCGCAAATGGCATGATCTTGCAAGGTCTAAAGCCAAGGATTTTCCAACGCTTGAACAAACACGGCAACAAGTGGGTGGACCGAACTCCCATCCGTCCCGTGGAGTTTGCGGACGACCGAGAGTCGAGCCACCGGGTTCACCCCGTTCTTCTTGGTCTATGGGTCTCGAGGCCGTCCTCCCCACCGACCTCGAATACGGGTCCCTCGACTCGGGGCCTACAACGAGCGCACAAACGGAAAGACCGGCAAACGCCATCGACCAAGCCGAAGAAGCTCGAGACACGGCGCTCCTACACTCTCGCGCGCTACCAACGAAGCTACGGCAATATCACGAAAAGAATGTGCGCAAGAGGGATTTCAACGTCGGCGATCTCGTGCTCCGTCGACGCCAAGATAACAAGGGGCGCCACAAGCCGACTCCTCCCGGGAAGGTCCATTCATCGTGGTCAAGGTGTTGAAACCAGGGACGTACAAGTTAGCCGACGGAAAAGGCTCGACCTCACCAACGCGTGGAACATCGAACAGCTACGTCGCTTTTTCTCCTAGGCCTCGATGCCTTGTACATATTTTCGCTTAAATTTTACCGCTCGTATGAGTAAATAAGTCAATTTCTTACTTTTTGTTCATACGCAAGGTGGGCTCGACTTTGTTTCCACAAAGTCAAGCCCCCCTCGGGGGCTAGACCAGGGGGAACCCCGAAGTCCTCGAAAAACGCACCTAGTTTTTTTCAAAAACAAGTGCTCGACGTAATCTTTCCCCTCCTCGCCTCGAAACTTTTCGAAAGCTAAGTATTTGCGTTACCTCGAGCTCGTCGAGCCAGGCGATCGAGCACAAGGCTTCCCACGCTTCCGAGCTACGGCACCTTAACTCATCCCCTCTCGAAATGGTCCGAGCACGCCGCCAACGCTTAGCTAAAACAAAGTAAAGGCAGGAAGTGGAAAATGACATCAAGCGCAAGGAGAAAACTAGAGCATAACGATTAACGATTATAAACATCTGAGTATTACGGTTCAAGGCCACTTGGGCCACTCCCATAACCAAAAATACTTGTTTTCTTACAAGGGCCTTGTTGCCCGGATTACGGCCGCAGCCGGTTGGAATCTACTCTACGCCCGGCGGGAGGACTTCATGCGCCAGATCGCCTCCAAGACGGCGCCCGGTTCTTCGGCCTCGGCCTTGAGCTGCTCGATCCGGGTTGACCCTCCTTCGTGCTCGCCCTCGACGTAGGCAAAGCCGCTCGCCACGGCCTCCATCCCGGTCCGGCCTCCTCCTCGAGACGCTCGAACCCCGAGTAGAAGATAGCCATCGTCCGGCGCGCAGCCGAAGACGAGGGCATCTCGGACACGGCCCCGCAGAAGCGCCGAACTCGACGACTCGGTTGGCGTACCCACGGCCGGCGCCCGGCCCCTCGACGTCCACCACGGCGCGAAGCCCGCTTGGCGCGAGGGTGTCGATGGCGCGGTGATGCGGGCCTTGGACGAAACCACGCCATCAAGCAACACCGGGTCAGCCTTGCGTCCTCACGCGCGCCCGCCAGGTCCGCCTCCAAACCTGAAAAAGATGACAAGAATCAAGTACTTAATCAGGTACTCGAGCAACCCGTATAAGTCACGCACAAAAAAGGACTAAAAGACTCGAGCACTCACCAGTGCAGCGGGTCGAGAGCCTTTGCTCACGATCGAGCGCCCGCGTAAGTTCACCCTCTTTCTCTCGGAGGACGCGCCGACGTCGTGTTTCTCCACGCGCAGCTCCTCATAAGCCCCGCCGGCGCCCGGATTGCGAGGTCTTTCATCGTCATCTCTAGACGGAGATTGACCGCTTCCGTTTGGAGACCGCCGCCCGCTCTTTCTCCGCTTCGAGCGCGCTAGCAAGGGCCTCTTTTCGGCAGCCACCCGGGTGACCGTTGCTCGCAGCTCCTTCACGTAAGCCTCGACGCCGGCCTTCTCCTTCGGGCTGCTCCATGTCCCGCCGCTTGGCCTTGTAGCCCAGGGCAGCCGCGGCAGCCGCGTCCCGCGCAGCCGCTCGAACGCCGCATGTAGTCGCGCATAATTCCGACGAGCGGTCTCGGCCTCTTGCGCGGCCCGAGCGAGCTCTCACCCGCCGCTGCGCGCGCCCCGGCCTCCCGCGCCACTCGAGCGAGTTCGTCGTGGGCTTTCTTGGCATCCTCCTTGGCGGCGTCCGGGCGGCGTTGGCCTCTCGAAGAAGCCGTGCGGCACCGGTGCGGCCCGCCGCTCAAGCATCCCGCCCCATCGCACATACCTCCGGATCTCGTCCTCACTCTCACAGAGCGCGGATGTGAACCGACTTGGCGTATGAACGGCTTTGCGCCGTCTAAGCCACGAGAGAGGAAAAGTCAAATACAAGTAGCGATAAGTCAAACACAAATAAAAGGGGGTCGTGCTCGAAGGTACTTACAGAAGAAAGCCGGGGCAGGTCCTCGGAGACGAGCGACAGAGCGGCCTTCAGAGCGTGTTCAAGCCACTGACGGCGCTCCTCGGCCTCCATATGCGCCTCGAGCTCCCTCTGATCGTTCATCACGATCGCAGGGGCCTCGTGATCGAGAGGGTCGGGAAGCACCCGGCGGCGGCCTTTCCCACAAAGGGAATTCCTCCCGCATCTCCTTGTCGACGGAGGAGTGGAGTCTCCTCACCGCCTCCAAATCGACGCCCGCCGTCACCACCCGCTCGGCCAGGCGGCCGGGCGTTGCGGAGCCCGGGAAGAGGACGCCCCCGGGCGAGCGCCCCGCGCTCGAGCCTCCTCCGTTCTTCAATAGAGGCATCGGAGGGCTCAACGGGTCCGAGACCAACCGACCGCATATGGCCGCCGACGATGGCCGCGCCGTCCGCCTCCCTCCGGGCCTCCTCCCGGTGGTCGGCCTCGGACATAACGGTGAACTCCACCTCGCCCGTCGTCGAGTCGGGCACAAGGTGAGGCACCACGACCTCCCCCAACCGCGGGCCGTGGCGGCGGCGCCGATGTGGCGCCGTGCGGTGCTCCTCGTGTCGCTCCTCCCTTTGATCGCCGCCCGGTGCTCATCGCCGCCTACGGCGGCGGGCGGCTCCGCCTCGGCCCCCACCTCCACTCCGCCGGCTCCTCTTGCTCGGCCCGTCGCCGCTCCACTTGCGGCTGGATCTCCTCGATGCCGGCGGCGGCAGCCGCACCACCGGTCCCACTCCGCCGCACCACCGGCTCCTCCGCCTTCTCACCCTCGGTGTGGCGCGGGGTGCTCCTCGAGCGCATCCTCTCGAGCGGCAGCCCTGGGCCTCACCCTCCTCAACCCGTTGCCCAGCCCGAGGACTCGACCTCCATGTCCCGAGGAGGGTTGAGGCCGGCCGGGCCGGCTCGTGCACCGGTCCCGCCTCCCGCATCTCCACACCTCCCACGGGCCGGCCGGCGGCGCGGGTGTCTCCCTCCCCTCCTTCTCCCCGCGCTCCTCCTCGAGCCGGCGCAGCCGACCGGCCAGAAGACCGGGCGGCCGAGCTCGGACTCTCCTCGAGCACGATGGGCTGCCGCTCCGATCCAGCCCCGTCGCCGCTCGGCCGCACCATTGCCCTTGCTCGCCCGCCGCCGCGTCACCCGACGCGCGCCGACGATGTCGGGGTCTCAAGCGGAACGGCGGTCAAGGCCGTGGTGGTGGTGGCGTCCTTCTCCTCCGCGCTTGGCCACGACCCCGGCACCTACACGGATGCGGCCGCCATCGATCGCCGCGCTTGAGCGCATCCTTGGCCCGCTCTAACCAAATGGGAGTAGAGGGAGGGAGAGTCACTCCACTCGGCATCGACGGGTGCCGCTCGACCCTCCCGTGGTCCTCGCCTCTTAGTAGGCACCATGGAAGGGAGGGATGGCAAGGACCGCAGTGGAACGCTTAGTCCCGGGAAGAAAGAGAAAAACAAAAATCATTGTGACAAAATACTCGCACACAAACAAAACAATGCATTAGGGAGTAGGTCGACCAGAGACTTACCCCCGCGGTCGGAGTAGCGCCGCTCAAGCCGCTTGGCTTGCTCGGAGCGCTCGGGGGCTTCCGAGCCTCAGTTGCCCCCCTCGAGTCACTCGAGGACTTGGGGGCCTCGAGCCCGCTGCTTGTGCCGCTCGAGGGCTTCGAGACCCTGGCGGCCGCTCCCGTTTTAGCCAACTCCTTGGGCGGCTCGGGCACTGGCGTCCCTCACGGATCCCGGGACCCGCGGGTCGGATCCGCTCCGCCCGGCGGTCGCTAGAGGGAGCCCGGCGCCGTCGCCGGACCGTGAAAGATGAAGTGCGCACATTTGCAGCCTCCGCGGCAGGTGTGCGCGCCCGTTGAAGAAGAACGGTGGCGGGAGGAAGATTCCCGCGTCGGGCCGGAGACGGCGCTCGCCGCGCCGGAGACGGCGCCCGCCCGCCATGGCTAGAAGGACGGGCGACTCCTCCCGCCGCCCGCTTGAGCCGGCGACGACGAGCGAGCGCGGCGGCCGGAGTGTTGGGACGCCCCACCCCGTTGCCCCGCTTGGGCCGGGCGACGCGCTCGAGCACCGCGGCTCGACGGCCCCTCCCGCCGACCCGCTCGAACCGGCGACGAGTCGTCGCGCAGAGGCTCCGGCGCCAACGTTGGCTCCCCGCACGCGAGAGCGAGCAAGCGTCGGGGCTCGAGCGACGCAGCGTCATCACCGTTAGTCGCATCATCATCATCGTCATCGTCATCCTCCCCCTCGTCCTCATCGGACGACTCGAGACCGGGGTCCGGTCGGTCGGGTCCGCCGCCAGCGCGGGCGTATTTCACGTTCCGGCGGCGCCTAGCCTTGCGCTTCTCCTTCTCCTCTAGCGCAAGGGCTTTCGCGCCTTCTCCTCCCTCCTCGAGACCACGGCGGTATGTGCTCGTTCGCCCCCTCAGCGTCTTACCTCACGGTCGGGCGCGTCCTCCTTCACCGGGGCCTCGACTCGCGTGATCGTTGATATTCGGGATGAAAGAACAGCCTCAATAAGGATTGCTCGAATAAAAGAAACGACGAAGAGAAGATCTCGAGAAAACTTACGTAGCCGAGCAGGTTGTACTCCGGACGCATGCGGAAGAGGCCGACTTGGTTCTCGCCAAAGTTCCTCCCCCCATCGATTGCGTCACGCACCCGAGCCACGATCGTAGCGACCGGAGAGGCTCGTCGGACATCCCGGCTGGCCGCAAGCGCCGCAGGGTCGGCGTTCTCCGTCATCTGATCGAGCCGCAGCGGACGCTCGGCGAGCGGAAGCACCCGGCGGCTGTGGAACTCGGCCACCACATGCGCGATGTTGAGGAAGAAGTTGCCGGACCTCCGGTTGCGCAGGCTCGAGATGGCGTCGAGCAAAGAGTTCATGCGGGGCGCGCGCCGCCGGCCGGCCATGTGCCCGGCTTGAAGCCGGGCTCGGTTAGCACCGCGCCGGTATATTTCGGAAGAGGCCCCCTCGTTGCGGAGGTAGAACCATTCTCGATCCCGGTTGGCGTTGTTCGACGACCACGTGCCGGACAACCAAGCATTCCTTCCTCTTCGCCCGAGCGAGCGGGAACCCGCTCGAACATAGCGGCGGATCTTCGGCCGCACCACCTCCTCTTCCTCATTGTCCTCCTCGTTCTCCTCCTCCTCCTCGTCATCATCATCACCGTCGTCGTCGGCGGCCTTCTTGCTCTTCACCGCCTTGGCGAAGAGCGTCGCCTTGAAGACGTGGGTGAACAGTCCCACCGCGGCGCCATCCTCAAATATCCCTCGCACACGGCGGCATAGGTAGCCGCGAGCGAGATGGAATTGGGGTTGAAATGCCGGAGCTCGACCCCGAAATGGTGGGGGAGCGCCGCATGAAGCGGCTCGGCCGCGCACCAAGTCCCCGCCGGTGGAGCCCGATGAAGCTCGAGAATATAGCCCCGCGGGGATTGGGCTCGAGGTCGCCGTCGTCCGGCACCCTCCACTCGGTAACCCTCCGCCGGATTAGGCGGAAGTAATCCGCCGTTCACCGGATTGAGCAAAGCATTCCCTCGGTCACCGTAGACCGAGGCCACGGGAGCGCGTCCGCCATCACCACCGGCACAGAAGGCTTGGCGGCGCCCTTGCCCTTGCCCTTGCCCTTGCCCTTGCCTTTACCACCGGCGCCCTGGCCGGAGCTCTGGCCCGTCTTCTTGGATGACCTCCCCATGACAGTGACGGGAGCGGAACGGGGAGAGCAACGGCGGCAGCGCAACGCAGCGGCGGTGGCGCTGGGAGCGGTGGCGCAGAGAACTGAGGCGGTCACGGGCTAGAATGGCGTGGTGGTCACGGGCGGTGGCGGCAACGGCGATTGCGGAAGACGGCGGCGGCAGATTGGATCTAAGACAGAGCACAACTGCTGGCGTAGGCGGCGAGGAAGGCAAGATTGCGGGGAAGAAGAACCAGGAGCCTGCTCCTCTATATTTATAGAGCCCAAGATGATCCGCGTGAACCACGTTCAACGGCCCAGATTACGCCATCCAACGGCCGCGCGCACCCGGCGGACTCGACGAAAAACGGTAACCGCATTAAATGCCCTGACAAACCGTCACCTACTTTTTAGGCGCACACGACGCGAGGTGGAGCGGAACCGTCGCCACGATCACCACGATACGCCGGTTTCCACCTAAAAAGGCGCGCCGCTTGTAACGGACAAACGCGCATCAAATGAGCGCAATGACGGGACGTCTCGACGGACGGTCCCTTACACGGTAAGAAACCCGGGGACTCCGGTCCCACAAGTAAGTCTCGAGGAGCGGAGGTCGACCCACGGACGGGTTCGAACAGCCCGCCCTCGAGCACCCGAGTTAGGGGCGCCAATGGGAAGGAACCCTCAAAAAGTTCCGCCGAGAACGAACCCTCGAACCCGATGGCGTGTCCAAGGCCGGCACTATATATCTAAGAGATCCCGCCGACGGGAGGCACTCGAGCCGCCGGCCCCCTCGAACGGGACCGGTCCTCCGGAAACTAAGAGCCCAGCTTCAATGAGGGCGCCCCGGCCACGGCCGTCTCCCCTTGAAAGGAGACGAGCTCTCACTTGGACTACCCGCCATCGCTCACGAGAGGGTGTGGCGCTCGCTCGACCGCGAGTAGTGTCGGACCCCTCGTCACTTGGATTTGATCCAAGAGATCCAGCCGAACCGGATCACGACTCCGCCCCGCCTATCCGGGGCACGGGGCTCGAGTCATACAAAAAAAACCTCCTCGACACGGAGGAGCGGGAAAAACTCGGGCTCGAACAAGTAGAACAGTAAATCTTCTCGCCTCGAGATACCACAACTCCAATTAATAATACTCTTGCCCAAAATCGTTCATCTCAAAGCCCCCGGAGGAATGCCTCATTCCTCCGGGGGCCTCGGGCTACCCCCCCGCAGGGACGCCGCGCGCCCCCCACGGAGAAAGGATGAAATGACTCCTCGAAATACCGACAATAATCCCAACTCTAGGTACTTTAACTCCACTTCATGATCCCTTGTTTGAAGTTTCACAATCAAACAAGGGCTCGGGGGCTACCGTCGGGTACCTAGGTTAGGGGTCCTAAATCGTACGTTAGAGGAAAATGACCCAACCCATCTTTCCTTTAAATCTCCCGAGAATTAACCGAGAAACCCCAATCCTCCTCACACCGGGCCGGCCCACTACCAGCCCGCAAGGCCTCGAGACCCGCTAGCTCAAGCAACGGCCGCTCACCCGCTCGAGAAATACGGAAACCGCTCGAGCGTACGACCGCTCGAGACGATGGCGTAAACCGCCGAGCGAGCGACCGCTCGAGCGGGACGGAGAACGCTCGAGCGAGCAGCCGCCGAGTCCGCCCACAAACATTACCTATCCAAGGCACGCACATGGCTACGTATATGTAATAGTGGGAAGTATGCTTGCTCCGCCTAACCCCATGGCTACGGTGCGCGGCATGGTGAGAAGAACGCCGGTCACTTCTCCTATTCCGCTGCCCATACCCGGATACGAGGCATGCCAGGCAACACTATTACACCACGTCGAGTACTGTGGCGCGAGCGGCATTCCCTCCCGACGCCATCGTCAACACTCGTGCCACCAACTACGTCGTCCCGTCCCGTCGCTCGGATCACGCCCTCGAGGCGGCTTCCAACCACTCGAGGAATGGTGACGGACGCAACCCGAACAAGGGACGCACGTGTTCCGTCTTTCCCACCTCGACGACCATACTGCGGGGTTCCCGGCGCACGTGCTCGACTACGACAGCGCCATACCTCGACTACGTCAGCCCACGATCGAGAAGGACCGGCAGCCATCGTCGGCCATGCCGCTGTGCTCGAACCAGACCGGAGAGAGCGTCTACAGTTTCGGCGACTCGACACGATGCATGTAGCTCGACGTCACGCCACGACAGCCCTATCTACTTTGTATTCCTGAGCCTCCCCTTGGCCTATAAAAGGGAATGCCAGGGCTTAGTCTAAGGGAGGTTTTTTCGGACGCCTTCATTCACAACACATTTCCACGCACGCTAAGTCTCAGGACTCGCTTGTATTCACCCCTGTACAAGCATCCCGGTGCAAGATAATACAAAACTCTCCTCTCGCCGGACGTAGGGCACTCTTTGCCTGAACCAGGATAAACGATTGTGTCCATCTTGCATCACCATCCGGATTAGGGAGCACGCATAGAAATTTACTCGTTGGTGTAATACCCCCCGGGGTACGAAACACCGACACTGGGGTGGCTGCAGTAAGAAGCCTCTTTGGTGTCAGCTTCTTCCTGAATGCACAATTGACCGTATATCTCCCTGGATCAGCCTTCTTAATGTCATAATGATGTTCAGTTCTAACACAATGTGATGCTAAGGCAATCTTAAAGGCAGCCATGTTGGAGTAGATAGCGCCTACTTCCATAGGGGGTTCTTCTTGTCATAAAATTGATCAGGCATAGGTTCAGGGCTCTATCCACAATCATCTCATCCTTGTCATCTTCTAAGGTTTCATCAACGGCCAATGGTTCATCATCACTCTCATAGTATGATTCATCACTCTCAGAATCACTGGGTGGTGGTGGGGGGCGCTTGGGACCAATATCAATATATAAGCATTCATCATCAACTCCAACATGCTCATTCTGGGGCTCTGGGTTAGCTAGGTAACTCTCATCTGGATCAATAGGTGCATTGTGTGTCTGTTGCTAGGTTCTACAAAGCTAGGACAAGGGGCTCAACCGAAGTCACAAGGTGCTCTCACATTCCCGGCTAGGAATCTTTGGGGGCTCTTTTTTTGGGTTGTAATAACACAAAGTCGGGAAGCACGATTTGGAGGCATTGTGTTTAGCAAACATTTCAAGCAATTCTTGGTGGTGCTAACCGGTATGTTAACCTTTGTATCGTCACACCGTAAAACACTTTCACTACATCACCATAATTTCGTGGCAACTTGTCAACAATTTCACCAACAAGCTCAGCAAAGTGCGTGCGATCAGCATCCACAAATCTTTCGAAACCATACCACTCAGCTCGAGAATTGGGGGTAACAATCCGACATTCTAATTTGAATCTACCGTCTTCGTTCCCCTACAAATGACCAAGGATGGGTCAATCAAAACTAAGACCATGCCAAGCAATCAATAAATCAACTACAACCACTCAATTCAACCAGAGGGAGGAGGAGCATTGGACTCACCCTACTGTATCCGGTGCCATGGTGAAGTCCTTCCCCGCCATGGGTCGTCGGTCCTCTGGATCGAAGCCCTCTACTTCCTGGCTCCTGCCTAGGCCATGGATCCGGCTCTCGCTGGCTGCTGTTGTGGGCGCTGCTGCTGTGGACGGACGGGCGCTGCTGCTGCGAGCGGCCGTCCGTGCGGTGCGGGGCGCAGTGCCGGGGCAAGGCGCGCGGTCGGGCGGGCGGGTCGCGGTGCCACGGGGGAGGCGCGGTCCGGGGGGCGGTGGCGCTGCGGGGCGCGGTGCGCTGCGTGGTCGGGGCGGAGCGGCCGGCGCGCTAGGGTTACGGGATGAGGAACGGGTGATCCGGTCGGTGCGAGGAAAAGAGAAGGGGTGGAGTCGGGCGGTTCCAGAGATAGGAGAGGAGTGACCGAGAGGGCAAGGTAGACAATTTACAAGTCCGGTCCCACGTGTCAGAGCACCTAAACGGCCAAATCTAGACGGAACACGGACGGAAGGGCATGGAGGGAAAAACAAAGATGAGGCTGGGCACACAGGGCGAAACAAACTTCACAGGGGCATGGCGGAAGGGTGCAACTTTTGTAAGGGCATACAGGGAAAACTCTCCAACATCCAACATCCAAGCTCTACCAACATGTCATCCCCATATGCTGCAGGAACCACACCATCATCATTCTCGATGAGATTAAAGCATATGAGCAGCTTTTGACGAGATCAAAGCAAACCTTGGGGGGTAAGAGAAGCGGCCGCGCTGAGGAGGGAGCCCAGCGTTGAAGAATCGGCAGGCGCCGGCGACGGATCTGGGGCTGAGCGCGGAGGCTGCCGGCGCGGCGAGGAGAAACTTCTTTAGGAGGCCGGCCAGCGGGGCGCCCTTGGAGGCGACGGCGAAACCCATGGCCGGAGGCCTCTCGCTCTCTCCCCTTCGGATTTTTGCGTTGGAGAAGTGTTGACATTTCTAACGCCACTCAGTGTTAGGTTGTCATCCCCAACATGGCGCCAAAAATGCTGGTACTAAATAATGCAACTGCTACTAGAAATAAATATGGGATCCGCGCCTACGAGATAATACCGATGTAGCATTTTAACCAGGAGTATCCAGGTATCGTTATTTATATTTTTACCCGGGAAGGGAATGCACCTTGGATAATGAGTGATGAGCAATGCACATGCTATAATGGAGAGCTTAACCTTGTCTCGTATCGATCATCTCATACGGGGTAAGTGTCACATAAAATATAGGAATGAATGATAAATGACATAAGATAAATGAGAGCAATTAGCCACATAAAATAATAGTAATAAGCCATCTCAACTTAGCACTCTAAGCTTATAACACTAGCATGGACTAGGACGATCTAGGGTATAATCCTATGTTATTCTAACTACAAAGTCAAAGCATACAATGATTAGTGCAAGAACATCTAGCAATCATGGCGGGAAAAGGTTACATCTATGCATAGTGATATTACCGAGAAGACAAGAGACATAGCAATGACTTCAATGTAATAGGTTGTTCTACTAAGACCTACCAACGGGGATGGAATACAAAGGACTCAACGGAACCTGTCACTTCCGCGATCTACCACACGACCCGGCCAATAGGGTGCAATCGCGAGATAAACACGGTCTAGGCACCACGCCTACACAATATTTACCACTCTCCCATCGATCTAATGAGCGAGCGCTATACGATCCTATGCATAAACATAATTCTAGTCCAACTATGCTAAACATATAATCAAAGTAAACTAAGAACAATATAATTGAGAACATAATCAAATAGAGCAAAGTCAAGTCGATATAATAGAATAGAATAAAGTACTACTCATAGTATCACGAACAATGATGAATATTACAAGAATGTAGAGGGAATTACCAAGAACTCCGACAGATCCGGACTCCAAGCTAGGCTTGATTCCCTCTAGATCTATTCCTATGTAGCTATGCTACTAAACTATGGAGCTCTAATTGAGATGGTGGCTCGGCTTCTCCGAATTCGATGAGAGAATGAACTCTTGAATGAATTAGGGTTTCACCCGGGGGCCGGGGGCTCGAATATATAGCCCCCTAGGATTAACCACAGCCCTCGGATCAAACCGACCTAAATGGACGATAATTATTCATCCTCAAAGGCGGTGGAGGCGGGATCCACGAGACTCCACCGATTGGTGGAGGTGGGGAGTCGGCCGACTCCCCCGGGTCGGCCGGACCGGCCACCCCGCTGCAGTGGGCCCCGGCTTCCGGGGTTTGCCTTCGGAGTCTTCTAGATTATACAATTTTACCCGTTCGGTCTTTATCTCTATGTAATCATGACATGTGGGCCTCCTTTGGTTCTCTTTCGATAACCCCCGCGAGAAATAGACAATCACCAAAACTCGTGGAATTCCGTCGTGTAACCCCTATATCTAATGGTGAACTCATATTAGTCCTTTCTCTTGCTGCGTTGACGGTATAAAATTGATACTTAACGACCGTCAACAAACTCCCCCAAGCTTACCTTTTGCTCGTCCCTGAGCAAAGATAGACTCAGTGATGGATCAGGAGTTGCTACAATGCTTTCACTTCTCACAAGTACACATGCGTTCAAACAAGAACTCTCCTCCGGATTAGAGTGAACTATTCTGACTCAAAACTCACTCATATTACCTTTCACCATGGGGCTTGTAACCGTCACTTGGGTCTTGAGTAGTTGAAAGATAGAACAGTCAAGTCAAGCGCCATGTTTCTCGCTCTTTGATCAACTATTATCCCGGAGTTTTTGCAAGGTTTTGAAATAAAACTCAGAGTTCCTTGTATGAACCTTTCAAGTCTCTCATTTGTGGTATTTCTGGATCCTTTCTAAGGCATGAGTAGTGTATGCCTTCTCTCTTCTCTCAGAATATGTGGTATTTATGGAACTAAGGCATAGTGGAAAGTGCCTTCTCTCTCTCACCCTACTTTCTAACAGGCTTATGTGGAGCTCATAGGTGGGGAGACACTCAAACTCACTTGCATATATTGCACAGTTAAACCATGGATCCAATAGGAACTAAAATAATAATAAAGTCATATGTGCATGTGAATGAGGAAATGGAATGGATGAAAAGATGATAGGATGATGGTGATAAGGAAATGATTATGAGGGGTACTCAACTCGGTGAACATCTACTTCTACACTTGCTCCTTTGGGGATAACATGACTCCCTTTATTCGAAAACCTTGAAACTTCTTGAATGGAAGGACTTGGCTACTCGTTCTTTTTCTTTCTTTCTTCTTTTCTCTTTCTCTCTCTCTCTTTTTTTTTTTTTAGAGCAACCAATCCTCCGAAAACGAAACTTTAGCACAGAAGTGTATAACTTGAAATGATAATGACTGGAGCTTTTTATGTAGGCAATGAAACGGCAATGATTATTTCTAGATGTTCACTCCCGAGAATAGGAGTAGAACCTTTTCTGGATGATGTGAATTGAATGGGTATGTATATGTGGATGGATGGATGGATGGATGCGTACTCCGGTGTAGGAGTTAAAGATAAGTGCGTATCTATAGGGTAGAGACAAGACAATATGTGGGGAATGCGTACTCCCGGGATAGGAGTAGCATAAGTGCGTATCTCCGGGTAGAGATAGCACAATATGTGGTGGATATGGATCTATATGTGGGTGGTACTTCGAGGAACGAAGTAGCACAGAATGAATGTAATATTTATAAAATGGGTGCGTGCTTCGAGGACGAAGTAGCATAGATCAATGGATGGAGAGCACATAGTATTGACTTTATCTCGCGTGACTAATTCCTTATGGGTCCACAAGATAACCACACTCAATGCCTATAAAGTCTACACTCAAATCTACAATATGATCTATATAAACAGATGGGTTTTCCTAATCTAGTAAGCATGAATATATGGTGTGGTAGGAATTTGAACTCTCATCATAAAGGAACTCATCATGCAGGAATTTAATATTTTCAAAGATAAATTCTCGAACTCTAGTATCTCTAGGAACAAGATGGATAGCAGCTCAAAACCTTTCCATATCATACCCGTCAACCACCTAGACTTAGATCAAGTGTTTGCTACCCACAAGTTTCAGGTTGAGCAAATCTCAAATCTAAACAAGTTGTGTCCAAAACTTGGGAGAGTGCAAGGTTGAAAACTAGGTACTTGAAAGGAATTACTACAGAGCAACTATTCATCATCTCCATATAGAGTTTATTCTAGGGATCACTTTTAAAGACAGATTGCAAGAGCTCTCCAAAAGTAGAAAAGATAAATAAGGAAATCTTTCTGGGTTTCTATGGTTATGCATCTTTTTTAGTTGTTTTAACAAAGCACACTTTAATAAGGCATAAATAGATAAGTTGGAAACACTTAGCTTGATACACGGGGGATGCTCTCCCCCAAGCTGGATGTTGACATAGTCTGCTGATGTTGCTGACAGGTACTGAAGACGTTCTAGTCCTCCAGGAGTGTTGTAGATAGTTGCTGTTAGAGACAGCATTCAATTGTCGCGGGCAGCACTCCGACAGGGGACTGGATGTCCTTCTACTTGTTAGCTCTTCTTGATCCTTGATGTTCTGTGAAGCTCAAATAGACAACAAAGCTTGTGGAACTAATTAAGCGTTAGTGATAAAACCTCTAGGCCTTGGTTGTCTAGAACTTTCTTAACTTAGACTTGTTCTAATAGGATCACAAGAATTATTTTTATCTTTTTATTATTTAAGGAATGCGACAGGGAAAATAAATATGCTGAGAAATTATTATTTTTTTTTGTGCCACCACAGTGAATGGCTATCCACATGGGGCTTGACGATTTTCTGGATGCAAATGCACAACATCTTTATTTTCTTTTCAAATGCGGAGATAAAAGAGTAAAGATGCAACTAAGATGCAAGTAGGGAATAAATATGCTAAGGTAAAAATATAATGCTGAAAAGTAATGCCGATAAATACCAAGTTACCTCTTGGCGCGGCGTTCGGTGGTTTTAAGTCCTCCGAACGGGACTTGTCATGTTCGCTCATTTTTCAAGGGGTGCATTGGCCGGCGCCTCGGATGATGTCGCTCGTGTGTAGGAATTGATTCGATTTTACTTTTATTTTCCACACCTTCTTTGTTGGAGAAGATGACCTTGAGGAGGAAGTTTCTTGGGGCACTTGGTTTTCTTCTCGCAGCACCTCTTCTTCTTTTACAATGTTCTTCTCTTCGGGTACCGATCTTCATATCTTGACACTTCTCCCTCATAGTCGCCCATCCATCTCGTAGTGATGTTCTTCTTGTTCGCGACGGGTACGTTTGCCTTCTCCTTGCTCTGTTCTTCTTGGGCTCCTCCGTGATTATGTAACTATTGTTGAAGTAGCGGCGTACCTTCTCGGTGGGAAAGTGGAAATGGATCTCTCCTGTTCCAATATAGATGATAGCTGGGTGGTGTTCGGGAATGGTCTTCCTAGGATGATTGGAGGATCGTAGTCATCTCCCATATCGACGACTAGAAAGTCTCGTAGGGACATAATGGTCATCTATCTCGGATGAGGACATCCTTCACTTCTCCTTCGACGAAGCGGAATGTCTAGTCTCGGCCCCGCATCCGGCATTTTGTGCATAGGTAGGCTCCAAAGGCATAGTGCCATATAGATACTCATAAGTTACCTTGGCCATAATGTTGACGCTCGATCCGGTGTCACGAGATAGCTTTATTGAAAGAGCTTCGTTGATGGAGCATTGAATGGTTGGGACACCTGGATCA
Organism: Themeda triandra; assembly: GCA_018135685.1. Lineage (NCBI taxonomy): Eukaryota > Viridiplantae > Streptophyta > Magnoliopsida > Poales > Poaceae > Themeda > Themeda triandra. Next base: position 44,378 of record JAENPR010002545.1, read on the forward strand.
TCCTTCTTGATCGACGTGGGGACTCGAGTAAGTGGTCATGCTCCTTATGGACCGGCGGTGACCATCCTCACTTGTCTCCGTCTTCTTGGTCTTCTTATTCTTGTTCTTGCTCTTCTTAGCTAGATTCTTCTTCTTCTCACCGTTTCGCCGATGAGGGTGTTTGGGAGGCTGCAGACTGTTCTTGAAGAAGAAGGTTTCCTCTTGCCCTTGATGTTGAAGATGATCTTGGTAGTGTTGGCATACAAGATGGCTCCAAAGCGGTGTTTAAGAATGGTCGTCCTAGAATGACAGGGGACCTTTCATCACCGCCGTATCCACTACCACGAAGTCTCGCCGGAACATACGAGTTGCCTACTCGTACACATATGTCTTCAAGTATTCCCAAAGGAACACGGAGTGACCGATCCGCAAGCCGTAAGCACATGGTTGTGTATGCTAAGGGGCATCCGAATAGCTTCTCATATATCACTCTTGGCATGATGCCGATGCTTGCACCGAAGTCACAGATTGCCTCATTAAAGTTAGTACTTCCAATGGAGATCGGAATGACCGGTCTCCCCGGATCGCCCTTCTTGATTGGCGAGTTGAGTCAATCCATGACCCCTTCGATGGATCACTCCGGCTATCTTCTACATTGAATATATCAACAAGATTTGCAGTTTCAAGCTCTTCGGGTTGTCCTCGCGCTTTACCTTGACCGGTGGATGGAGCAAGGTTAACAAGCCGTTGTACCGCGACTCAAGTATCTTGTTGAAGCCGAGTCGACTCTTGATGGCATTGGAAAAGCCATCCATTCTATTGCCGAGTGTCTCTAGGACCTTGTCATTTGATGTTAGCTTCTTGGACAGATTGTCCATCATCTTGCCTTGATTCAAAGCACTAACTCTCTCAAAGGCGGCCGGTTGTAATTATTGTAGGAGGAGCGTGTTACCTTGATAGTTGCCCGAATAATTGCTCCGAATAGTTAGGCCTCTCGCCGCCGATTCCAACCTTGATTCGCCGAGGACGATAGTAATTATTGTTGTTGTTGTTGAGGTAGTTCGCATCCTCCTTCTCGGGCGCGTTAGCACCTGTGTGCCCAGTCTCTCCACACTCTTCACATGTCATGCGAGCATCATGTATGTGCATGACTTCTTTCTTCTCTCGGGGGCTCTCTCATCGAGCCTCTTTATTAGCAGATCCATCTTGCGTACAGCATGTCTACCTCTTTCAACCGGTGCATTCCTCCACCTCTCTTTAGTCCGAGTTCTTTCTTCACTCCAACCTTGGTTGGATGCCATCTTCTCCACAAGAGCCGTGGCTTGAGGAATAGTGAGTGATAAGAATGCACCTCCAAGCAGCAAAGCATCCATCGTCTCACGTGTGCTGTTGCTAAGCCCATGGTAGAATGTCTCGCATAAGCGGCTAATTCTCCATGCCATGATGAGGACACTCGAGGATGTAATCTTGAAAGCGCTCCCAAGCTTCGGGGACAGTCTCATCATGGTGTTGCCGAAAGCTTGATATCTTCCGCGAAGAGCATTTGTCTTGCCCATGGGGAAAAACTTCGCCAAGAAATTGGTGGAACATAGTGCCCACGTAGGATTCTTCTCCTTATTGGCGTAGAACCGTCGCTCTCCCCAAGAGTGAGAATGGGAAGAGGCGAAGTAGTATAGCATCTCTGGGGACATCCTTGATGGTGAAGGTGCTACAAATCTCCAGGAAGTGTTGGAGATGAGCACTTGCATCTTCATGGGCCTTCCTACGTAACCGGGCTTGCTTGCACCATGTTGATTAGCGCAGGCTTGAGCTCAAAAGCTCCTTCGATGTCCGCAGCTGGTCCAAAGGCGAATGTTATCCGTAGTGGGAGCCGAGAACTCGCGGAGTGACTTGTTCGCCATGGCTTCAAACGCGGTGTCAAGTCTCGAACGAAAGGTCGACTTTCTCGCTTCTCGACAAACTTCCAAGTTGAGTTGATGATGATGATGATTGATTGGTCTTCTTCAACTTGCTTCCGGCCTTCCCGAATAAAGCCTCGGATCGTCAATATAATTATCGGAAGAATTGTCTTTTTCATACATTACCCTCGCATAAGATATAAAAATAGACGAAAGACAAGGGTAAGGCTGTATGAGTAGAGAATGGTGACGGTGCTCGATCTCATTATGTAGTGCAATGCTGCTCATTATCCATTGGCTTTCAACCTTCCCCGCAACGCGCCAAAAATGCTTGTTGACATTTCTAACGCCACTCGAGTGTTAGGTTGTCATCCCCAACATGGCGCCAAAAATGCTGGTACTAAATAATGCAACTCGCTACTAGAAATAAATATGGATCCAAGTAAGCCACGAGATAATACCGATGTAGCATTTTAACCAGGAGTATCCAGGTATCGTTATTTATATTTTTACCACTCGGGAAGGGAATGCGCTTGGATAATGAGTGATGAGCAATGCACATGCTATAATGGAGAGCTTAACCTTGTCTCGTATCGATCATCTCATACGGGGTAAGTGCCACATAAAATATAGGAATGAATGATAAATGACATAAGATAAATGAGAGCAATTAGCCACATAAAATAATAGTAATAAGCCATCTCAACTTAGCACTCTAAGCTTATAACACTAGCATGGACTAGGACGATCTAGGTATAATCCTATGTTATTCTAACTACAAAGTCAAAGCATACAATGATTAGTGCAAGAACATCTAGCAATCATGGCGGAAAAGGTTACATCTATGCATAGTGATATTACCGAGAAGACAAGAGACATAGCAATGACTTCAATGTAATAGGTTGTTCTACTAAGACCTACCAACGGGGATGGAATACAAAGGACTCAACGGAACTGTCACTTCCGCGATCTACCACACGACCCGGCCAATAGGGTGCAATCGCAGATAAACACGGTCTAGGCACCACGCCTACACAATATTTACCACTCTCCCATCGATCTAATGAGCGAGCGCTATACGATCCTATGCATAAACATAATTCTAGTCCAACTATGCTAAACATATAATCAAAGTAAACTAAGAACAATATAATTGAGAACATAATCAAATAGAGCAAAGTCAAGTCTCGATATAATAGAATAGAATAAAGTACTACTCATAGTATCACGAATAATGATGAATATTACAAGAATGTAGAGGGGAATTACCAAGAACTCCGACAGATCCGGACTCCCAAGCTAGGCTTGATTCCCTCTAGATCTATTCCTATGTAGCTATGCTACTAAACTATGGAGCTCTAATTGAGATGGTGGCTCGGCTTCTCGAATTCGATGAGAGAATGAACTCTTGAATGAATTAGGTTTCACGAGGGGCCAGGGGCTCAATATATAGCCCCCTAGGATTAACCACGGCCCTCGGATCAAACCGACCTAAATGGACGATAATTATTCATCCTCAAAGGCGGTGGAGGCGGGATCCACGAGACTCCACCTCGATTGGTGGAGGTGGGGAGTCGGCCGACTCCCCCCCGGGTCGGCCGACCGTCACCCGTGGGCCCCTGGCTTCCAGGGTTTGCCTTCCGGAGTCTTCTAGATTATACAATTTTACCCGTCGGTCTTTATCTCTATGTAATCATGACATGTGGGCCTCCTTTGGTTCTCTTTCTCGATAACCCCGAGAAATAGACAATCACCAAAACTCGTGGAATTCCGTCGGGTGTAACCCCTATATCTAACGGTGAACTCATATTAGTCCTTTCTCTTGTGCGTTGACGGTATAAAATTGATACTTAACGACCGTCAACAAACTCCCCCAAGCTTACCTTTTGCTCGTCCCCGAGCAAAGATAGACGGATGATGGATCGGGAGTTGCTACAATGCTTTCACTTCTCACAAGTACACATGCGTTCAAACAAGAACTCTCCTCCGGATTAGAGTGAACTATTCCCGACTCAAAACTCACTCATATTACCTTTCACCATGGGGCTTGTAACCGTCACTTGGGTCTTGAGTAGTTGAAAGATAGAACAGGTCAAGTCAAGCGCCATGTTTCTCGCTCTTTGATCAACTATTATCCCGGAGTTTTTGCAAGGTTTTGAAATAAAAAACTCGAGTTCCTTGTATGAACCTTTCAAGTCTCTCATTTGTGGTATTTCCCGGATCCTTTCTAAGGCATGAGTAGTGTATGCCTTCTCTTCTCTCAGAATATGTGGTATTTATGGAACTAAGGCATAGTGGAAAGTGCCTTCTCTCTCTCACCCTACTTTCTAACAGGCTTATGTGGAGCTCATAGGTGGGGAGACACTCAAACTCACTTGCATATATTGCACAGCTTAAACCATGGATCCAATAGGAACTAAAATAATAATAAAGTCATATGTGCATGTGAATGAGGAAATGGAATGGATGAAAAGATGATAGGATGATGGTGATAAGGAAATGATTATGAGGGGTACTCAACTGGTGAACATCTACTTCTACACTTGCTCCTTTGGGGATAACATGACTCCCTTTATTCGAAAACCTTGAAACTTCTTGAATGGAAGGACTTGGCTACTCGTTCTTTTTCTTTCTTTCTTCTTTTCTCTTCTCTCTCTTTTTTTTTTTTTTTTTTAGAGCAACCAATCCTCCCGAAAACGAAACTTTAGCAGGGAGTGTATAACTTGAAATGATAATGACTGAGCTTTTTATGTAGGCAATGAAACGGCAATGATTATTTCTAGATGTTCACTCCCGAATAGGAGTAAAACCTTTTCCGGATGATGTGAATTGAATGGGTATGTATATGTGGATGGATGGATGGATGGATGCGTACTCCCGGTGTAGGATAAAAAGATAAGTGCGTATCTATAGGGTAGAGACAAAGACAATATGTGGGGAATGCGTACTCCCGGGATAGGAGTAGCATAAGTGCGTATCTCCGTGGTAGAGATAGCACAATATGTGGTGGATATGGATCTATATGTGGGTGGTACTTCGAGGAACGTAAGTAGCACGGTAATGAATGTAATATTTATAAAATGGGTGCGTGCTTCCGAGGACGAAGTAGCATAGATCAATGGATGGAGAGCACATAGTATTGACTTTATCTCGCGTGACTAATTCCTTATGGGTCCACAAAAGCATAACCACACTCAATGCCTATAAAGTCTACACTCAAATCTACAATATGATCTATATAAACAGATGGGTTTTCCTAATCTAGTAAGCATGAATATATGGTCTGTGGTAGGAATTTGAACTCTCATCATAAAGGAACTCATCATGCAGAATTTAATATTTTCAAAGATAAATTCTCCGAACTCTAGTATCTCTAGGAACAAGATGGATAGCAGCTCAAAACCTTCCCATATCATACCCGTCAACCACCTAGACTTAGATCAAGTGTTTGCTACCCACAAGTTTCAAGGTTCGAGCAAATCTCAAATCTAAACGATTTGTGTCCAAAACTCGGGAGAGTGCAAGGTTGAAAACTAGGTACTTGAAAGGAATTACGGAAAGCAACTATTCATCATCTCCATATAGAGTTTATTCTAGGGATCACTTTTAAAGACAGATTGCAAGAGCTCTCCAAAAGTAGAAAAGATAAATAAGGAAATCTTTCTCGGGTTTCTATGGTTATGCATCTTTTTTAGTTGTTTTAACAAAGCACACTTTAATAAGGCATAAATAGATAAGTTGGAAACACTTAGCTTGATACACGGGGATGCTCTCCCCAAGGATGTTGACATAGTCTGCCGATGTTGCCGATGTGCTTTGAAGACATTCTAGTCCTCCAGAGTGTTGTAGATAGTTCTTTGTTGGAGACTGACATTCAATTGTCGCGCAAAGACTCCGCGCGGGGACTGGATGTCCTTCTACTTGTTAGCTCTTCTTGATCCTTGATGTTACGGAAGCTCAAATAGACAACAAAGCTTGTGGAACTAATTGCGTTAGTGATAAAACCTCTAGGCCTTGGTTGTCTAGAACTTTCTTAACTTAGACTTGTTCTACAGGATCACAAGAATTATTTTTATCTTTTTATTATTTAAGGAATGCGTACAGGAAAAATAAATATCTTTGAGAAATTATTATTTTTTTTTTGTGCCACCACAGTGAATGGCTATCCACATGGGGCTTGACGATTTTCTCGGATGCAAATGCACAACATCTTTATTTTCTTTTCAAACGCGAGATAAAAGAGTAAAGATGCAACTAAGATGCAAGTAGGGAATAAATATGCTAAGGTAAAAATATAATGCTGAAAAGTAATGTCGATAAATACCAAGTTACCTCTTGGCGCGGCGTTCGGTGGTTTTAAGTCCTCCGAATGTGACTTGTCATGTTTCGCTCATTTTTCAAGGGTGCATTGGTCGGCGCCTCGGATGATGTCGCCCGTGTGTAGGAATTGATTCTGATTTTACTTTTATTTTCCACACCTTCTTTGTTGGAGAAGATGACCTTGAGGAGGAAGTTTCTTGGGGCACTTGGTTTTCTTCCGGCAAAGCACCTCTTCTTCTTTTACAATGTTCTTCTCTTCGGGTACCGATCTTCATATCTTGACACTTCTCCCTCATAGTCGCCCATCCATCTCAGAGGATGTTCTTCTTGTTCGGCGACGGGTACACGCTCGCCTTCTCCTTGCTCTGTTCTTCTTGGGCT
>JAENPR010002303.1:0-63635 GCA_018135685.1 Themeda triandra
CAGACTGAGATGGATGAACTATCTGCAGCCAGACCTCAGCAGGGAGCCCATCTCCAAGCAGGAAGAGGACTGCATCTTATCCTTGCAGAAACTTTTAGGAACAGGTATGTTCGTTTTCAACTTTCATTCATTCGGATATTTTGTTTGATCCATGCATCTTCCCTCGGTCACATGCATGGATCATATATGAATCGTGCTGTAGATGTGCAAAGGATAGTTTGCATATGTGTGCTCTTATACATCATGTCAATATATAGGTGGTCTGCGATTGCGGCAAGAATGCCCGGAAGGACAGACAATGAAATCAAGAACTACTGGAACTCACGCATCAAGAAGAGGCTCCAGCAGAGGATGAACACCGGTGGCAACTACCAATCACCGCCAGTAGTGCACCAAACAGCAGAGGAGGCTGCTGCTGATATAAACACTGATGCTGGTAACCTGCAGGCGGATTTGTATCGACAAGCAGCTACGATATCAGAGGCGGCTCAAGTTCATCATAGCGCCACAACCTCGCACAACAAATCTGCAGATCACCCAAGGCCGCCTCAGCTTCCAGTTTTCAGTGACCAACTACCACTACTGGATCCTAATGCTGCCGTTCAAAACAGCGAGCAGACAACAGCAGCACAGGGGTCCTCCCTGGGTGTACCATTTTCCAAGAGTCATCATGAGAGAAACTTTGTGGAAGAGTATGTTGAATTCCTCATGTCTCTCTCGGATGATCTACGGGAAATATGAGTGTTGGGGGTCCAACACAAGATGCACAAGAGTCATGAGTATTTTTTTAGTGATATTTTTGTTAAATTAGTGAATTGATGAACCATTCAATTGTGTGACTAGAGCTAGTATCAAGAATCCAGATCATGTTGTATTGTATCATTATGATTTCACAAGTGCACATGGACGGGAAGGATAGATTCTGGCTTTTCAGGTACCGCCCTCTAGCTTATATATATGTCCGATTCTACAGTCGTTTTCAAGAAATTAACCTGGGGGCAAGGATTATTGCCCTATTGGTTAGCTTCATCATAGTGAATTGTCCCTTGTGTTCACCGGGTACTCGCTCCCTGCTACCAAAATAAACGTCTGGTTCAGCAGTTGCTTTAGTTTTCTCCCTGTCATTCCCTGCACTTTTGAAATCTAAGCGGTTAGTTCTTAATTGGAGTGAACGAACAATAATGGACCTTCAGAATATTGAACAAATAAATATGAACATGGATATGTTTTTGGGATCTTAGTACTACTAGCACATTTTTGTTCCTAATTTGTGCTTTTGACATGATTTTTCTACAAAGCAGATCGATCAAAGGCAAACATTGGACATTTCTATGAAAGAAGAACTTTTTTTGAGGAAACTGAAGGCCAGGCCCCTGCAGACAACTTTATTAAAAAAGGTGAAGAAAATGCACTTTGATGTTAATGCCAATATGCCATATTGCAAGTTTATATTCGCTGATATTGATTTGTTGTGAGAGAAAAACATTGCTAAATGGTAGGCTGACAAGCGCTGATATGACAAACGAACAGGGCGACGAATAAGTTTTGTCCCACATTAATAATTTCACTAAGGAAAAACTACAATGCTGTCAGTCTTTTATGGGACGGAAGTAGTAGTAGCACGTATATAGGATGTATATGTGCTGCTTGATTTTTTTTTTTTCAAACATGGTGCTCCTGTATTCTATTTCCAGCATAATATATACTATTCTAATGCAATAAACCCCGTCCATAATTCGGATCTTTCTCCGATTTTGTCTCCGTGCTGAATAAATATATATAGAACTAGAAGAGAACTGTAAAGACAAGTGAAATTTGTTGCACTTAAAAGAAAATAACTTGGAAATAAAACAGTAACAATTTGAGGAAAACATGCATCGGGACCATATAGGTTTAAAGAATCAACACTTCCATTCCATAAGAAATATGATTTAATTGGTTGTCATCCATTATTTATGCCAAAAGCACATAGCAAGGTAGGAAAACTCTACCATGCATGGATAGCCAAACGCATTTTTTAGAAGGAAGATAGCCAAAGGCATATGTCCAACAGATTGAATTAGCACAAGTATGCCTAATCAAATCTGGTTGAAATATGATTCTGGCTATGCCCATCAAGTTTAGGCTATATATCACCATGCATGCTGATGACAGAAGCAAGCTAATGTCACCACAAGCTCGTCATTCAATAAGGATGATGTTGCAATAAACTTCCACGTTGATTTACAACGTCTGTGTTATTAGGTAGGAGAATTCATTACAACGTCGAGTCTCTTTCATGAGCTCATTAGTGCCTACAAATTCTTTTAATTAGACTATTTATTTAAGGATATGTATTGGTAATAATCCATGTTATAGACGATATAATGATAATATTAATAATGGTTTGCATCAAGTGTGTTTCATAGATTGTCAAGGGCATTAATTCTTAAGTTTGGGCGAACGATCAACTTCAGAATATTGAAACAAGAAATGTAGACCTAGATCCTCTGGCTCGGAGCATATACAGTGGCAGTCACAAATTATTTTGTTTCTTCAAGCCGACAAATGCAAGTGGGTTGCTTGGGACATGATTTTCAACAACCTATATAAAACATTTGGACATCAGAACAGTAGCCTTGTCAAAAGGGTAAACATCGATCTCTTCTAGAAACTAATGCGTACTACACTAACAAATAAATTACTTTCCTGGTGATTATTATTTGTATAATTGGTCATTGGTTTATTGTATTTTTTTTATTAAGTAGCTAAATTCTCAATACTGCAGGGAATGACTTTGATAGCCAAAGTCACCATGTAGTGCTAATTCTATAAGCTCTGGCTCATCTATTTTTGGTGGGTTTTAATGTCATTTTAGAGGCTTAAAGTGTAATACCCGGCCCGTTAGAAGCCCTCGTAGTCATTGTGAAGTTGGCCCATGTAGTCCTTTGGCTCATATGGAGTTATGGTTGGTGGGTTTAGTACCACCTTGAAAGTTTAGGCGGGTGAGGGCCGCCTTATAATCCTCATGCCTCCAAACGTAGCACCTCCAGTTAATCCTTTTACACGAAGTGAGGATGAAAATCTAAGTGAGGGGTGCTACGCGATGCACTCCGCTCCATGCGGAGTGGGCCAGATAAACAAACACATAATTAGTATGATCAACCTAATAAGAAGGTCACGAAGCAATCTTGCAGTATTTGATGAATATGCACGGTTTTGTTCCTTTTGTAAATTTTCTTCTGCCGTGAGAATTTCTGTCCGCCCGCTCCCTATAGCCTTCCTCTCGTATCCTATTCCAAACATGCAGCGGCCTAATTTTAGCCACAAACTAATAGCCCGTGCCTCTAACAAGAGGAATTTGATATTTATAAAAAAAGGTATTACAAAATTCACCAAAAATCATAAAATGACAAATGCATCAATTTTGTTAGTTTCATAGAAATATAATCTATCCTTTTTCGGTTGGTCATCATCGCCGATCCATGATCTTGAGGTGCATGACTTCTGGGGGAGTTTCAAGTTTAACACTAGACCGATTTGGTGCCTCATAGCTCGTTGTCATGTTTGAAGCTCACCTCGATCGAGACGTGGCGAACCCGCGATGCAGAGGAAAAAGAGCGCGACTGTGGTGGCATGAAGAGCCACCGCATTGGGCATAGTCAAAATAGACTCGGTGAACCGATTTAACGTGGTTCACACACATCCTACATGACGCTATCATATTATATATGAAGCAAGAGCCATATTCTCGATATCACGGTTATAAAAATAAATTATATCTTTCAAAATTTTATATAGAAGAGATAACATAAATAAATATTAGAATTGTTATCATGGTGCTTTCATAAATATTTGATAGAGTTTTTCCGGTGCAACGCACGGGCGATGTGCTATCCCATCTAAAAAAACACTTTAGAGCCTGATTAGAAAAGGTCTGCTCATTTGATGAGAGACATATAGTTACTTTTAGTATCCAAATAAATTAACTAAAAATATTTACCATGCTTAAGTTAGCAAGTCTAAATTAAATTGTTTATATATTTGCAACCAAGATGAGTAGTTTTAATAAATTTGCATTGTCATGTAAACCATTATTAAACTGAACTTTTGGTTGATATTTGAAGAAAAATACATGGAGACAATACAATCATCTTGAAAAACAATCTCCATCTTAGATATATCTAGATGCACACAGCAAAAAGGAAGCAAAAGTACAAGAACACTAATGACCACTTATCCGAGGAGGCACCCGGTAAACTATGTGCCTGAGAGAAACACGCTATAGCTCTGGCCACCCAAACTAAACGCTATGCCAACATACCACTGAATGCAGTATATAAACCAAAACTTGTACCTTACCATAATCTTACAATAATGTGTGGTGCTCCAGCAATATGCATATCATATCTTCCAACTATCCTCCCAATCAATAGGAGAATTATCGAACACCTCTAGTAAAGCTGGCCAGTCTAGGTCTGCCTCAGGATCTTGAACATCTGAACTTGTTTGGGCCATTTCCATGTTCTGAAGATCCATGCTGCTGACAAGTTGAGGAAGTTGGACTATGCCAATGCTATGGTCCTTGCAAGTGTGGTCACCGTAGTACACAACAGTGTACTTTGCAATTTGGTCGCCAGGTATGGCATTATAGGTACCATCAATTTGTTCTTGTTGCTCAATTGTCTTCGTTGCAAAGCAGTTCTGTTCTCTGCTATAGGTGCATCTGTAGTAGCTCCTGCTTATTTGATCACAAGTTCATTATGCCATAATGATTATTGTTATATATGTTATTGTGTTGTGTTCACTGAAACTTTAGAGATCATAAGCTAATGAAACAAGCTACCTAATAACAATGTAGCTTTTTTGTTAGCTGATAATAAAAGAATGTAATGTATATATAGACAGATGTATTACCTAGGATATCGCCTCCCATTGATGTTCTTCTGCCCATATTTTCTCCATTGATAGCCATCGTAATGTGGAACATATGTCACAAGGATCGTGACCGCTTGTCGTTTTTCCTCCTAGATACATATATGTGGGATCAGTATATGTATGAAGTAAAAATGGATCAATTGATGATGCATGGATGTAACAACAAGATTAAACGTACAAGATCAGTTGAAATTATCCCAGCAGATTATTAATATAGCTTGATGAGCATGCAAATTAAAGGTGCTAAACCTGCTAGCTTCCGATTCATGCCCCCTATATATATATATGTGGTTGAACATGCATGGTATATTAAATGCTAGTTTAACCAACCCCAATCACATATATTATGATTATCAGCAAGTCATCAGCTGTTGAAGAGCAGATCTATGTTGAGGAGGTATCAATATCTAAATTGCACACCTCTTTTGACCAACAACGCTTCTAGGCCTCACTTGATCCTGTGTCTTCTCACTGTTAGTAACACGGCAGCTGTTCTTCCACGCCACGGACTTGTCGTCGACAGGCTCTACCGATGAATATGTGCCTCCGCCTCCAGTACTCATCAGGCAGCCTTCAAGTGCAGACACCACGCCTATGTTGCAGCCGATCACGTGGTCAAAGAGCTGGGCGGCGATCTCCGCCGAGGTGTATCCATGACGCCATGGAGCAGCGGGAGGATGAGCGCTCGGGAGCTGCATCACATGCTCCTGCTGCCTCCTCATGGCCTCCATCATCTCCCAGCCATGGCCGCAGAGTGGCAGCATGCCGAGGTTACTTTTGCAGTCCATTCAATCAGGATACTCAATCAGGATTAAGGCCTGCTGCACACAGGAAGTTCACGCTGTGGTAGTATTGGTGTATGTGTGATATGTAGTCAGGTAGCTGAGAGGCTGGGTCGTGGAGTGTGCACTTGGTTATATATATACACACACAGAGTGAGTAAGGCAACAACAGACTGTGATGTCCTGATGATGTCTGACAAGCAGAGCTTAGTCTGCACGTGCGACGATGGTGTAGTCGTCGTAAATTTATATATGGCTGTGATCTGATTATATTAAGGGAAAACGGATAGAAGGAGCAGCGAGGCAGCATCCTGGAAGACCACAGTCCACAAGTATATTCCCATCGAGAAGGAGTCAAGGGGAACTTCAGCTGCTGCATATGCACTACAGAATAAAGAAGACGCAAGGCGTTGAATTCACTTAGACCAGCAGCGCACAGTGGACCATGGTGGCATTTTTTAAGTAATGGAATATATGATAAAATCGTGAGGTGATTTAGCCAAATGCTAAATATATCGCCTAGCTATAGGCTTCACAAGTGTTTCGTTTCCTGGTTGTGCTGGTTTTGCCTTCTAGACGGATCGAGGTCAGTGTTGGCCTTATGACTAGCACGCACCAATTAGCTATTTGTAAATATGCAATTGGGGCTGCCGAGAGAATGGATGGCTTATTTTGCTTGCCAATTGCCATTATCTCGTATGCAAAAGATCAACGGTGGATGCGATGACTTGGACGACTAGTTTAGCTAGTCTCCTTCCCCTGTCCAGACAGTGTAACGCGCACTGCAGAAACCACAATCCCAGCCGGCCAGTCACGTATATTGCCGAGTAGTTTGAAAGGTAGGCCAATCTTAATAGAGTTTCATCGAGTTTCATGAGCATTAAATATGTTAATTTTGTACCATATTAATGAATAGAAAGATGATGAGAGTTTTATGAGAGTAGAGAGACTTTTTATGAAGATGAAACTCTTCTCGCATTGTTTCTATTGGATGTGTTGGAAACCGGAACATAAAACCCACACCGAGATTAGCCTTATGAGTGTATCGATCACTACTGATTTAAATCATTATCACTAATAATTATCATGGTCGGTTATTAACTCGACATTGTTAAGATGATGTTACTGTCGGGTTATCTTACTATTACTAACTAATAATATGTTCCTCGTCCTTGGACCTGAAATTTATTTCCAACATGACTAAGTTTTCGCAGACCTGAATTTTATTTTAAATACGATTAAGTTCCTTTTACTTTTTTTAGAAAAGATAATATATATTAACTAGGAGGATTCTCCACATATTGCCGCAGGTATGTAGGGGAAATATAAATAAGTTAGGTTAATGTTAACTAATAAGAATTATTTGACATATATACAAAGTGTTCGTAATGCAGGAATATGATATAATATATGTATATAACTATTAGTATAATCATTTAGATTGTATCCATATTGGATGATATGTCTCACTCATGTGGATATCATAATTCTTGTGCCAGTGAATTTTAATTGAAAATGATAGTGAATTGCTGAGGTGGATGCTTTATATGTCAATAATCGGGTTTTATTTTATGGACAGGTTTTACGTACTCATACGAGTATGTACTCCCACCTCTATATCTCTAGATTTAGAGTGTATATGACCGAACGAAGTGTATATTCACGAAGTATATAATCATACTAGACCATCTATGGCGGTATATACATCAAGTATGCTTGCATACATAGGGTATGTGGTCATACTTATTTTATATACTACGTAAGTCGTATTTTGGTAATATATTAAAAACTATGGGTTCTTTTGAAAAATTTTCAGGTATTAAGATCTGGAGTATCTTAATATGAGTATATAGACATACTCAAATCGATAAACATGTATGAACACATACCCAATGTGGATTATTGATGATAGGAGTACATACTCGTGAGAGTATAATGGAATTTCCCTTATTTTATAATATTTATAAATAGATATCTTAACTTTTACATCGACTAATACATATGGTTGTTAATTTTCATTACTGCTACTCCCGCTGTCTCCTACCACAAGCTCTCACCTTTCTCCCCTCTCTTTCTCTGCATACTAGCGCGCGCTCTCTCTCCCTCTTCCGCTTGGCCGGTCCCCTTAGCGCGGCGCGAGGGTACGGGAATTGGCAGAAAGCCGGTTTAGAACTGGAGCGTGAATGCAGGTTGTGGGATGCCAAATCAAACATGCATTTCTCCAGTCGTGGTGGCGGCTGAGGCATGCGCATGACGATTGATAATTAATAAACAATGAAAACGTCAAAAGGAGCTGGACCGGGGCTTCCTTCCTTGCAAGCTTACTTGGGCAGCAATCAATCAATTAGCCACACCTTTCTATCTGGTCAACAACTCAATAGACTGATGCCATATTTTTAAAGTTGCCCTTTCTGGCATAAACTGATAGTGCTGAATTAGGAAAGTTCATGTTTCCTGATGGGGTCTTTTCCCTCCATCAGTAATTCATTAATAATGTAAATAGTATTTATGTAGAGTAGACAGAGAACAATGGTACGGTGATGCATACTCATCCATCCCATTATAAGACGTTTGAATTTTTTGAGACAAAGTTTAACCACTTGTCTTATTCAAAAGTTTATCCAAAATGTCATATCTTTTGTTGTATCTTGCTTTATTAATAAAAGTTCTTCAAAAATAACTTAAATTTGACAATATTTGCATAAATGTTTTAATAAGACGAGTTGTTAAACTTGGCATAAAAAAGGTCGACGTCTTATAAAATGGTAGTGGCCACAACATATTAATCCGCACGTCATTCCTACTGATTTATCATTGGAACTAAGTGGCAAGTGGGTATAGATGTAATACGACTTTATATATGCTGTGCCGCCACAGCCTTGTCCTATTCATGTGGCTCTCGTCAAAGCAATAATCAAAAGTGGTACAATATGTTATTCCTACACAGTATACATATTCATGTGCTGACGATTGTCCATTACTATGTATTTTGCTACTCATATATATGTTCCAAATTATAAGTCATTTTATCTCTCTTGATAGTTAAAGTATCACAAGTATACTATGAAATATAATTATAAAGATTTAAGACATCAAATATGTATACTATAAAATATAAATAATGAAAATTCTAATAATATTTGTTTAGATAACTTGGTAAAACTTGAGATGTTTTGATTCTTAAAGAAGTTAAAATGACTTAGAATTTATATGGTGTGAGTACTATATATAATCATCACATATATACGAAGCCAGCCGACCGGCTAAGAAGACAGGAGGAACTTGAGCAGCCTTTGCCACTTGCGTGAGATATTGGAAAGGTGCATGCATATCCATTGGAGGAGAGTGTCATATTGGGATTGCTCCGATCCACAAATTCTACCCTAAGGTAGCTCCATAAACTTTAGGTTTTTTAAGCATCTCTTAGGTGCCTTCACACGACTCCATCCCTTTTTCTTGAACTGTGTGCGTCGAGCTAAAACTGTTTAATTAGAAAAAATGCAGCGGAGCTAAAAATCGTGGAGGGACAGTCCCAAACGCCCCCTTATTATTCGGGCTCCACACTCATGCAACGAGACAAATTATTAAGGCCTTGTTTAGATCACAAAGTTGGTGGCCAAAATCTGCATAGTAAAGGTCCCGTCACACCGTAGCAAATTTGTTTTTATTTGGTAATAATTGTCCAAACATTGATTAATTAAGCTTAAAATGTTCGTCTCGCAAATCAAAAATTTAACCGTGTAATTAGTTTTTGATTTCATCTACATTTAATACTCCATGCATATGCCAACATTTTGATGTGACGGGGAATAGGAATTCTGCATAGTGGAATTTGGGAGTGAAATCGGAATCTAAACAAGGCCTAATTCTTTACAACGCAAGTAGGTTGGGCTAGAAAAAGCTGCAACAAAGGGCCCACAAATTTTGGGACCCTATTCCATCGAGCAACTTGCACTACCCCTTAATGACGGCCTTGAGAGTGATAGGGGGTGGGTGTACATGCCCGAGGTCAAATTCAACTTTACCTATATCTCAAGATAAAAGCATTATCGGGAGGTTAAGATCTACTAGAAGTATAGGGTGTGTTTGGTTTGTGTACCAAATGAGCACGACTAGCTAGACCAAGCGGAGCTAGACTTTTGTGAACCTAGCCAAGTCCGCTTGTTTGGTTATCTCGGCTAAATTCATCATTTGAAATGAGATGTTGTTTGGTTTCTTGCATTAGAGCCTGGCTAGCCCGCTAGAGCCAAGATGGGTTGTGTTTGGTTTTTGCCGGCGGGCCCGTTCCGTTACCCTTTCTTTTACTTGGTGAACTTACCCCCCCCCCCCCTCTATACCTCCTATTACACATATAGCAGAAACTTTACTTAACTAAACTACAAAAGATATCAACACACCCTATTACATAAACTGAGTAGAGTCATCATGCTTCAGTAGATGCTGCTAACGCTGGAGCCTGAAGAGCGAACAGTGAGCTGAAGCTTGATCAGGTTCATGAACGACCGAGTACTAGCTAAGTAAAAACAGCAGGCATTCTAGTAGCAGCGCATTCAGATTCATGAGACCGAGTACTAGCTAAGTAATGCTGCTATTGTTGACCAGTTTTATGACAAATCCAACTGGTGCATTGTTCTCAAGAGCATCAGCTACTGCTGAATGCATGAACCTTCAGACCATCATCTTCCTCTCTGAATGTGAACAACTTGTTCAATTACTCAACTTTATAACAGATAGAAACAAGTACTACCTAAATCATAACAGTCAAGCGACCACTGGCAATTCCTGAAGAGGAAGCTGCCCGTGTTGAGAGCAATCCAAGAGTGCTTCTCGAAGAGGGGGATCTTGTTAAAAGAAGAGAAACAGTGGATCGGTCGTGTGAGATCAAATTGAAGAATCTCGAGTTGAGTTGTGTGGAGTCGTGAAACTAGTAAGATGATGGATGGCTATACTACAAGTCTCTGCTCTCTGAAGTAAACAATGGACTGCAAGTCTCTGAAAGTAAACTATCGACTGCCAAGTTTCTGAATGTAAACAATCGGTCTCTTGCTGCTTCACTGAACAACTCATAGAAATACAATCGACTGCCAAGTTTCTGAATGTAAACAAGTAGATTACAGCTGATGCATCGACATATAATTAGCCGGCAAAGCATCAAAGAATATAGAAATACTTGCTAGTTGTATGCACGGAGGGTCCTGGTAGCCGTGGATGATGGGAGTCGTAGCGCGCCAGGGGCAGCTCGAATGCCATGTCGGTGAAGCGAGCATTGTTGTCCATCCACCAGATCCACTCGACCTCCGGGTGGGAGAGCATGAGGCGGCGGAGTGGCAAGTGGCAACTTAATTAGTGGACCAACTTGGGGCAGTAATATAATCTGCTGTGTGGCTACTTGCCTGCGTGCGTAGGCAGGTGCAGAGCACATGAAAACAGACAAAGGATTCAGACTTTGCAGCTACCACGCGCTTATTGGTCCTCTGCTCGTCTGTTACTACTTACTAGGACAAGATGCATGTACAAGTAATTTGGAAAGATCATGGTTAGATTCTGCAGTCGTAGTCATGAAATTAACCTGGGGAAAGGATTGGTTAACTTCATCGTAGTAAATTGTCGCTTGTTCTCACCAGTTACTGCCTGCTCCAAAAACAAGCTAGTAGCTAGTCTAGTCAGTGAGCAGTCGCTTTTGCTTCTCCCATGACCATTTCAACTTTTAATTACTATGTTCTGCCATAAACAACAATCCCTTGGAATCTGAAAACAAAAGAGCTTTGTTTCACCTTATAATTAAGAGCTTGTTTGAATAAGCAGGGATTATAAATTTAGAAATAGTTTCTCCAGACCTGAATGGTCTGGTTCACATGGATGTTCAGAAACAGGACTTCTTTTTCCCCTTCTGCATCCAAATCAGCACTCTTTGCATACATACTAGATATTCATGATATATTTCTGAGGAAAAGTGAGAAACTACAGCAAGCTAATTTTGCGCAGGCCTGAACTCATCATTGATTAAAAGTGTGGCTAACCACGGATTAGCACAACGATGACAAAACTAAGGAATAAAAGAAACACAGCACAGTACCACTAAAATACAAGCCATTACCCACAATATTATATATTTGGAGGTGCAATAAGCCTGCTTACTTGGAGATACAAATTCTAAAGTTTCCATGTCATGCTGATGGAAGCACGCTCACCTCACCACAAACTCGTCACCCTAGCATTTTTATATTTCACCTAAGCTGAAATTTACCCGTGCTGTTTGTAGCAAAATGCTCTGCCAGTCATTGTTGGCGACGTATCAAAACAAACCACATACTACAGTGTATTGCTTAGTTTTCTAAGGGCAATCAATTCTTAATTGGAGTGAACGATGAGCCTCAGATAAACTGAGCAACAAATGTGGACTTGGATACGGGTTTTTCAATGATAATGCTACTATCACATTTGTTCCTTTGTGCCGACTACATCAAGGTCTAGTTTTTCTTTTCTTTCTAATAACCAAGGTCTAGATTTGAACATTACTTTCCACAAAGAGATCAAACACCAACATCAATGCCAAACTTTTGACATGGGTTTGCCATTGAGTGTTGCTAATTAAGATTGGAGAGGAGAAAGAGATACACACTGATCATGCCATAAGACTCTGGATGTCAATACTCTGTTATTATTTGCCAAGCAGGGGTTGATATAGTAATGACAAAATTACTTTCTTCTAGGGTTTTGAGTAGTTTAATGTTGTTTCTACTTTACAAAATTATTTCTAGGGGCAGTTGGCTTAGTAAAACTATCCCCTAAAATTTATTTTATAGGATGGTTGCAAAATCATCCTTGAAAATATCTCGTTTTGATTATTTGGTGGCATAAAAGGTCCATAAGAGCATCTCTAGGAGTCTTTCTTAAACTCACCCTCTAATTCTCATTTCAAGAGCTTTTTGAATAAAAATCGCTATCTGTCTTTCCACCTTCATCAACTTATGTGTATCTTGTGTGTAGTCTCGAGAGCCATCCCCGCTCTCCATTTTTTGCTAGAGAGAAACCAGAAATAGAATATGACAATATTTTGAGATCTAATTGAAGAAACTGTTGCAGAGTTTTTTTGCCATAATTTCCATTACTATGGCAGTGCGGTATTGGACACTATTGAGTTGCATGAACTAACTAGATAGACCAACCTAGAAGCTTAAGCTGATGCGAAAGGGGGTAATTCCCCATATATCTCAACACCCCCTCACACGAAGCTCTATTAGGCCTCAAACGTTGTGCCAACTAGGATTTGAACTTGAGACCTTTGATTCTACACCATATTGAGTTGCATGCATCATCGGTTCAACCTAAAAGAATAAATTGATGGGGGAGTTGTGAAACTCACTTTATATTTCAGCACCATGACAAGTGGTCTAATGGAAATGAAAGCCGGCTAGCATGGTTAATAAGAAGTCCCAACAACTCAGTGACACCCATAGTAACTGCTCTACTCATGATCATGAGAGCCCGCCGCCCTTTGGATGGTCACCTTACAATGTGGTGCGTGCGGGTGCGGGTGCGGGTGTGGGCAGGAGGTATGTTTGTTGTATGGGCATACAATGTTGTACCTAATTTTTTATGTGTTACTATGTGTATCCCTTTTTTGGTTTACGTGACCATTGAACGGGCATGAATCACCACTACTTGTTGACCTCGCACATAGTGCTACTTCAAGATTAGCGTTTTTAGTATATTTTCCTCTACTTCTTTAACTATGCAATCAAGTCAGGCATACATGTTGCCCTCACTATTTCTGCATGTTTTCACCGTTATTTCATCATTGCCACCAAAGATCAGATGCCTCATCTGACTTATTTCGATCTATTGTCGTCTCACCTCACACATACTCAGTTTGATAGTCGATTATATGCAATCCACTAGGCTCTCTAACATCGTTATTCATTGGGTACCACACATCTACTCCAAGCAATAGGGTCTCTATTGGGTTAATTACCTCGTCTATTTGTAGCACCACATCCAATAGTCATCCTCGATTGTCCATGGTAGCACTCGCCGCTGCATCTACATCACCATCATATGTGCATCAAAAGTTGTGCTATGCCTCTAGCAAGGCACTTGTA
The DNA here is from genome assembly GCA_018135685.1 of Themeda triandra. Taxonomy (NCBI): domain Eukaryota; kingdom Viridiplantae; phylum Streptophyta; class Magnoliopsida; order Poales; family Poaceae; genus Themeda; species Themeda triandra. The sequence continues at coordinate 13,802 of JAENPR010002303.1, forward strand.
TACACCCCACGATCTTCGTCATCGACATCGAGCACTATCGTCGTCGCCATACCCTTGCATCTAGACTCCTTTCCTTTAGGTAGGAGAGTGTCCATACGGATTGCTCACCTTCTTCCCACGGGAGCACTCACTCTAGCACATCTTCTTCTTCGTTCAAAGACAACCTCGCTCGTCACTAGTGTCGCCATCTCATCCCCTCGTATTTTGTCTACTATGACAACAATGGCTCCATATATCAATGTTCCTTGTTGTTCTATGCACCGCAACCATCATCGAAGCCCTCTCTACTAACCCGTTAGACATATGGTTGGGACCATCCTCCTATAGTATATCTAGTATTTGCAACACCTGGTGTGTGCCTTCATCCTTGACGCGTTCCCGTGCCTAGCAACCCTAGCACACCCTCAGCCATGGAAGCATGATTGCATTGACTTTGTTGACACTCCATAAACATCCCATCCACCTTAGTTCCATCACCATCTTTCATCTATGTCCTCAATAGTCCTGACTATATTGACCTCATCATCGCCTCCTTCTACTACCTCGAGGTATCTTTGTCCCCTTCTACACCCGCGGCATCATGTGAGACCATCTCAACATTTGCAACCCAACCATGGCTATATGGACCACTTCTTTGACCATAGCTACTTCGCGACCTCTTGACATCGGCACAAAGAACTACTGTTTTGCATGAGCTACTCATAGGTTTTCTTCTCCAACCACAATATGTGGGGCACATTGATAGTTTAAATTGTAGGGATGTTAGATCACCGGCTTACACCTTTGCCTTCTTCTCTAGTTTCACTATCGCAATATTGCTCCCACTATGACTGTGGAGATGTTATAATGTATCAAGACTAGGATAGAGTTAGTTGGGATTACACAATCCTTGGTAAGTTTGACCCCTAAGTTATCCACACTGTATATACCATATTCAAGAGGCTCAATGCTATAATCTACTTTCACCCCAATTCTATTCTTCTGCACATAACACAAGGTAGCAAAACTACCATGTCTAGCCAAAGGAATGATCTAGTGCCACCTATATATACTATTAACTAGGAGTGTCTAACAGATCGAATTAGCACATGCATGTCTAATCAAACTCTGCCTCGACATATTTATTCCGGACATGCGTGTGCATGCCCCCATTGAGACTAAGTCGAGACTATCATGATTCATACTGACGCAAACAAGCTCATGTAACCACAAGAGCGTCACTCCAATATATAGGTCGTGACGTTGGGTAATAAGCTAAAAACTTTCGCGTGAATATACAGCTTATATACATATATAAGTCGCTTTCATAAGCTCATCGTGCCTGCAAATTCACTGAGATCGTTTAGACGACATAGGATGTATTGCTAGTCCACGTTTCCGGCGGCTATATAGTAATTGAAAAACGGTTTGGATCACATACAGTATTTTGACTTAATTTCCAAGGGCATTAGTTCTTAGAAAATTTGGAGCGAACGATCAACTTCAAAATATTTAAAGGAAAGGAAGTTTCGACTTTGATCTCTGTCTCGGAGCTTAGTGCTACAACATACTCAAACATTTGTTTCTTCAAGCCAACCAACATAAGTGGTTGTTTTGGGCATGATTTTCCACACGCTAGATCCATGGTTGGACGTCACAACACTAACCTTGTCGAACAAGTAAACGTCCCTTCTAATCTAATGTATGTACATAGTACAGTAGAAGATAGACGGTTATCCCTATGTGACTATATATTGTTTGTAACTGGTTAATTGGTATATAGTATATTAATTGAGGATATATAAATTCTATAAATAGTGTGGCAGCATCAATGCCACACTGTACCACTCATGGATATAACTGTAGTAAAAAAAAGTGAAACACATGTATTAGTGATTCTTCTATAAGCCCTGGCCCATCTATTGAGTGGGATTAACACCCCATCTCAGAGGCTTAAAGTATGATATTATATATTGACATGCAACATGCATATATGCGCACTTCATTAACCAATATAGTACGGTTCATTGCCTGATAAACATAATAAAACCTATCTAGGCTTTGGGTCATCACAAGGCCAAATAGTAATCTTACAGTCTCTCTGATCCCAAATATATGTGTTTAGCTCTATCAACTTTTTACATTTTTTTTCTACAATTTCAAGGTGTTATGTTCCTTTGTGCTATACTAGTAATCAACATAGATTGTCATTGTTTTAAAATTTCTTCCTTTCCATGCCTAACCCTATATAGCCATACTTAGAAAACCAAAATAAAACTGAAAACACGTCGTCTCATCTAAAATGCACTTTAAAGCAAGAAGAAGTTCCACTCATTTGGCATGCACATAGTACAATTACATGTTGGCTAATAATAATCCATTCGTCCATAAATGTAGTAAGAACTTCTCAAGATTTTTGGTACATGATATTGCAAATTCAATCACTGAAACACACTACTTTAATTTTTTTTTACATATACTTCCTCCGTTCCCAATTGTAAGTCATTCCAAGAGTCTTAGAAAGTCAAACTTTTCAAGTTTGACCAAATTTATACGATAAAATAATAATATTTATGATGTCAATTAAATATCATTAGATTCTTGTTTACTCATATTTTTATTGTATATCTATTCAATACCACAAATATTTATAGTTTTTTCTATAATTTTGGTCAACTTAAAAAACTTTGACTCTCCAAGATTCTTAGAATCTTGGAATGACTACGATTTGGAACGGAGGGAGTAGTAGTTTAGCATGAACCCAATTGATAGCAAGACTAGGACTGCTTACATATTTGGAATCAACAAGAGTACTTATATTACATAAATTTTTCGTTAATTGTCCTCTGAACCATCATCAGAACAGATTTTATGTTTGTTATTGATGATCATGTGTAAAATATGATACTCATAATAGATAACAAAACAATTTTCACGTTTACAATGCAATGGAAATTGATATATGCATGGTAGCTTGGGGAAGGGCCCTGTCTATTTGCTAAAGCTGTCTCAAAAGCTACCAATTTTATCCATGTATCCAAATAATCAAGCTATATATTCGGTAACAAAGTATTCTGTGGATCCAGTGTACTAACGAGAATTTGGACCTTCTGCTTATTAGCTTGATCTTGCAATCCATGGCACATAATAAACTAGATTTATATATCAAATATCCCAATTCGCACTATACTACAACACCAAAGTAGTGTCAATCAACAAACAATAAAAGTAGAAGATAGCTGATGCAATGTCCATCGGTACAAAGTCTCTAACAAACCATAGGTCGGTACTTCAGAGAGAACTATGAAGTCGCTACGACATTGGGGCTGTGGTATAGTGCCTCCCAATCAATGAAAGAAGTATCAAACACCTCCAGTAAAGCTGGCAAGTCCAAGTCTGCCTCAACCTCTTGAACACCTGCAGTTGTTTGAGGCATTTCCATGCTCCGATGATCCGTACTTCCAACAAGTTGGGGAAGCTGTACCATGCTGATGCTGTGCTGGTCCTTGCAAGTGTGGTCACCATAGTACACCACAGTGTACTTTGCACTTTCCTCACCGGAACTATTACCGGTACCATCATTGTCATTTGGTTCTTGCTCCTCAATTGTCTTTGTTGCTACACAGTTGCGTTCTCTGTAGGCGCATCTGTAGTAACTCCTGAGTAATTGACCACAAGTTCATGTGATATGGTTATTAGTACCATATATGTGTGTCTATTATAATAGTATGTAATTTGCTAGAGATCATGTATGTATAGTAAGAATTTGATCACAAATTAAAGGATAGTCAAATCTGCTCATGCAATAACTGTAAGCAGCTTGTTTTCTGGATGATTAAGAATGCGATGATCCACATATATAAGAGATCGATAATATATTATTTACCTAGGATGTTTCCTCCCATTGATGTTCTTCTGCCCATATTTTCTCCAGAGATGGCCATCATAGTGTGGAACATGTGTAACAAGGGACCTTGATCGCTTGTCGTTGTTCCTCCTGGATATATACATATATGTAGATCAAATCAGTTGATACTTAGATGTTACAACAAACTGGATTATATGGACATACTCGCAATAAAACAAGTTGATCACATCTGAAAACGCTATTATATCAGTCACACCTTCTCTTTTGACCAACGCTATTAGGCTGCTGCTTCACCAATCGCGCTTGCTCCTCCATCTTGTCACCATTAGTAGGAGTGCTATTCTTCCTCACCAACGACTTGTCATCGACGATGGACTCTACCAGAGGTCCTCCTCCACCTCGGGTACTCATGAGGCAACCCTCAAGAATAGACACCACGCCTATGTTGCAGTTGATCACATCGTCGAAGAGCTGGACAGCGATCTCAGCGGCAGAGGAGGTGCTATCGCTGACGCCATGGAGCATCGGGAGCACAAGCGCTCGGAGCTGCATCACAAGGTCCTGCTGCCTCCTCATGGCCTCCATCATCTCCCAACCATGGCCGCAGGGCGGTGGCATGGAGAGGCTGCTCTTGCGGTCCATTCAGTATACTCAATTATTAGATGTGTTTGCCTTTGTCTCAGACAGCAGTTAACTGATGTGCGAAATAACTACTACTAGTGCAGGTAGTTTTCGTTTGGGTCAATGTGATGACTCTCGTGAGTGAGAGAGAGCTGCGTATGTAGCTAGATGTTGTGGTCGTGGAGAGTGTGTACTCTCGCTCAGCTGTTAGCAGTAGTGCGTACTTGATTATATATGCAGTGCTATACAATGGAATGTCCTGTGACGATCGAGCTTAATTGGCACGTGTGTGGTATTGATATATGATGCTGCAGTCCCATGTAAGAATAAAAAGAAGCAGTGAAACATCCATTTCTAGGTGTGAACGCATGGGCGTGTGAATGACCACGCGGCATTGCCATCGACCATGCACACGAGCCCAGGGCTTGAGACTTTCAACTCTCCCTGTCCTTCATACGTATATTATGCACGTGTGTGTCTATTGTACACACCTTCATTCGAACTAAATCGAGCGGTATGCACAAATCTTAGATATAGTCCCTGTTCCAAATTCGATGAAGTCAAGCTAACTTTTGTGGTAATAATTAGTCAAGCTTCTTTTAACTTCGATGAAGTTTACTAAAAAAATATATCGTGTATCAAAATCTACAATATCAATTTAGCCTCATTAATTATTGATGAAATATATTTTTATAGTGAATTTATTTGAGTTATAGACGTTAATGCATGTTTAAGCAAGGGAGGTGAAGGAGATCTTGCGCCTGTTTGGGGAAGCCATGGGGTTGAAAACAACCTGGAAAAATGTTCGATCACTCCGATCTTTGGGGGTGAAGAGTCCATGGATAAGATTGTCAACATCCTGGTGGATGAATGTGTGGATGTATTGCACTGAGCTCTTGGTTAGTACATATAGATTACCCAAGCACTTGCATGCCTACATGCTAGGATGAATCCTATGACCACAGGTAATAATAGTCAATGGCCATGTTTGGATACTCTAACTTGGTAGAGGTTAGTTAGTTCCTAACTCTAAAGTAGCCCTAAGCTAACTCTAGCCAAAGAGGTGTGTTCGGATACAAGAGTTAGATTGACAATAAATATATTTTCAATATAAGATCTCTAAATATAATATTAATCATGAGATAAATGTTTATTAAAAATTTTATCGGAACATATCCATGTGGGGGTCTTGTTTTAAAGAGTTTATTATAAGAAATATTATGTTGTAATCAGATTTTAATTAGGACGCATGGTTTAGGAGATATGACTTTTTTATTTGGGTTAGATGCAGTCCCATGTAATCAGATTTTACCTGTGGGTTAGATGCAACTAACCCCAATCTAACTCTCCTGTTTGGATACTTTAGAGCAACTCCAAGAGATTTGATAAAAATAGAGTGCTAAATCTATGATTTAGCCAACCTCTAAAATAGAAAACTTTATAAAAAGATAGAAAATTCCAACATCCTTTCTACATGGCAAAGCTAGATAGCAAGCAGAATATGCAAGCTATATTTACCATGCGAGATTCTAAGAATAGCCGGTTGTTATTTTACAAAACAAGATAGCATGGCTGTTGGATCTCACCTTTTGCTCCAAATATCTAAATATAGCATACAAAACAAGGATAGGTTGTCTCTTGGAGATCCTCTTAGGGTTAGTTGAGCCTCAAATAACTCAAACTAACTCTAACTCATAGATCTAAACAGGGCCAATGGCTGATATCAACCTAGCCTAGCCTATCTATAGCACTAAGACTAGGTACACTAACATCCCACCGTAGAGGGTAAGGCTGGAGAAGAAGTCGACGAACATCCCCTTGATCATAACTTGGCGCAATGCGGATGCTAGGATTGGAGAGAGAAACCCGCAAGTACTCATGCGAGATGATAGCCCTTTGTATTGAAGTAGCCGAGGTTGAGGTGGACGTGGTCGAAGCCATGGAGGAGGGTGCGTATCCGAGGCATCAATGGAGGCACATAAGTGCACAAAATCAGCAACTTCTTGTCGGCATGTTCAGCAGGATGATGAGCCGATTGAATGGCGAAGGTAGACGGTGCAGCTTGGACATTCAACAAATGCACAAGCATCTTCCTTCAGCAAGACTAGTGGCGATGTCCGCGAGCTTGCGGCAATGGGTGCAGACTCGGATCGAGAGCCAGCGTGATGAGGACTGGCAGCATGGGTGGCACCACTGCTTGAAAAGGGCAGCGACAACGGGGGTGATGGCATGACCACGAGTGTCAGCACTGCGGCCTAGGAGGGCGCAGTGACAAACTCATCCTCAGGAGTGTTGATGATGATGCAGCAATGAATGGCAGGGCGACGCACCCCGATCTCTAACCGGGAAAATAAAAACTAGACCACGACGACGCAGCAGATCAGAGGGATCTGCGTGCATCCTACGAGGGCGCTACCATCGGCAGAGACGGAGATCGACCTCCCTGGGGTGGCGCGAGAGCAGCGGAAGCCAGAGGCCCCTAGGAGGCCCCTAGCTAGAACCTAGAATTGTGATACCATGAAAGAGTGATTGTCTATGAATGTGTGGATGTATTGCATTGAGCTCTTGGCCGGTACATATAGAGTGCCTAAGCACTTCCATGCCCACATGTTAGGATCAATCCTATTACCATAGGTAATAGCCAATGACTAATATCAACCTAGCCAATCTATAGTACTAAGACTAGGTACACTAATAGGTATTTCCAATCAGGTATCTCGGCCTGCCGCTAAGCACGAAGAAAATAAAGGCGGTGGTTCACTCATTGTCGAGGCCATTGCAAGGCAAATGCCACCATGTCATAGATCGCTTATGGCGTGAAGCGGTAGACTGGTCTTGATCAAATAGGTGTTAAGGGCAGTCCCAATATACTCCATGATGGCAAACACCCTACCTCCTTGGATGAGGAACGAGATAGACGCCATCTCGAGGAAGTTTTTCTAGGTTGGCAAGGATATGAGTCCGTCCACGGCAAGTGCATGTTGTCCGGGAACACGACATGTCGGCCTATTGAGTTGGGTAGGGTGAGCATCGGCGAACTCAAGCTATTAGGCTATGATCTGTAGACAAGGTGGCTATGGCTCCGTAAGACCGACACCGCGGGCGTGGAGCGAATTGCCTATGAAAATGGATCCATAGGTCCATGCATTCTTCCGAGCCTCCAGCTATACTACACTTGGTGATGGCGCTCCACTAGGTCAAAATCTTTCTTTGGCTAACTTTCCGAAGGCATCACTAGACTAATGATCATCGGGCCGACATGGCCTCAAGGCAATAGAGGAGTGCTACATACGTGACTAGGTGCAAGAGACGATTGATCACCTGCTCCGCCGCATGGCCCCATGTGTGTGAGGCTTGGTTCCACATCAACGCATGCTAGGATGGCCGCTGCCGCCACTGGAGCAATCTATGCTCGATTGGTGGAACTGACTGTCTGGCAGACAGGAGAAGAAGAGAAAGGGTTTCGACTCGCTCTTCACCTTGGTTTCTTGGCAGATTTGGAAGGAGTAGAACACGTGCTGCTTTAGGGACGTCTCATCCACGGTGCCCGACATCCCGATGATAATTAAAGCAGAAGCCGATCAGCGGATGTGGGCTGGAGCGAAGAACCTAGAGTTTTTTTTTATGTCACGAGAGTAGTGCCTAGAGCTCTCCTTTGTTTTTCTGTTCTATGTCGTTTTTTCTCATTTGCCTTTTTTTGGGTTTTTTTTTGTATTTTAAACTCTTCTTCTCCTTAATGCAATGATACACAATCCTCTTGCGTATTCGAGTAAAACATATATTTTTCTTAAAGATTTGGTCAGATAACTTAGAGAAGTTTGACTTAGACATATATATTTGGATTGGAGAGAGCACATAAGGACATTTCCCTCGAAAAGTGAAGGTGTTTTATCTGGATTGGAGAGGTTGAGGAATGCATATGCATGATTGCGAAACAATAGGAGATGATGATTCAGTCATTGCATTTTTAACACTCCTTCATTCTAAATTATAAGTTATTTTACCATTTCTAGATATATATAAATGATGTGGCTAGGCATATATATAGCGTGCAATATAAATTGCTACTTGGAGAGGGGGAGGGGTATATGCTTTGTTGGTCGAGGCGACATCAATCAACACGTACGTGTTTCTGGTGGTCAACAAACCACTCCAAAATGCATGTCGTATTTTAGAATTTACAAGTTTTCTTTTAGCTTATTTAAGCTGTTCAAATGAATTAGTAGTTAAAATGTCGTTAGTCCTGCTTATTGAGGGGGATACCAACTCTACATAGCTTAGCTAGCTGCTTGCATATACATACCTGGTATCAGCAGCATATTTGCTAGCAACATACTATACAGAGGTAGCAACATACTATATACATGTACCTTTATAATTTGTACTAGTGTACGTCATTCCTTGGAACCCATTAATAATCAGTCCCAATTTTTTTTCTGCAAAGTACTTTATATATCCATGTCATACCTTGGACCGGCGTGCCGCCACAGCCTTGTCCTATGCATGTGTCTCTCACAACAGCAAGAATCAAACTGGATGAGGATATATATGCATGCATGTGTATATATCTACCCGCTCCTGCTACATATGTATATCTACACATGTACACATCCATGTGCATATGCTGATGTGCATGAGTATAATATACGATCGAGAAGTCCAGCCGGCCGGCCAAGAAGCACTACAGGAATCCGCGGCTTTGTCGACGGCTTAAAGCTGTCGGCAAAGACCGATATACTGATCGGCAAAGGCTTTGCCCGGGATTTCCCTATTCCCGTCGGCAAACCGGCGTCGGCAAAAATCCTGTCGGCAAACAGGACTTTGCCGAGGCGGGAATCGTGGTGCGATCGGCGTGCTTTCGCCGATAGCCACGTGGTCATCGGCGAAGGAACAGCGCGCCAATCAACTCGGGCCGTTCGTTCGCCGCCCGGCCTGTCGGCAAAGTCGGACGGTTTGCCGGCGGCGAGATCCGGAAAATTTGTCGGCAAAGAGGTGGGTTTGCCGGCCCGGCCCAGATCCGAAGGCCATTTGTCGGCAAAGAGGTGGGTTTGCCGACAGCCAGATCCATAAGGCTGTCGGCAAAGAGGTGAATTTGCCGACGGCCCGGATCCGAAAGTTTGTCGGCAAAGTCCCGCCAAGGCGTCGGCAAACTCCTGTCGGCAAAAAGGTCCGGCTTGCTTGAAGCCGCCTATGGCCAATGCGTCGGCAAAGCTGGGATTTTTTTTTTTTTTTTGTTTCATTGCATTCGAACCACATTTATAGCATATATATACCACGAGATCACATTTATAACAACAATATAGCATATAAACCGCATTTCATCATCGGATTCGATCCCAACATGAATCCACACATCAACATCATCAAATCCATCGATACATGTCCGAAATACACATAACGTCGCGAAACAAGTGCATACATGTCCAACATACATATGGATGTCCAACATACATGTCCAACAAGTCCTACAAGTCCAACATAAGGGCGAAAGGGTCTAACATGCATCCTAGTCGAGAAGATGGAGGCAAAGGTACCTAGCTCGTCATCGAGTACCCCCCACAGGTCCTTGTGGAGGTATAAACTCCATATACCCTCACGGCCTAGTTTGGGCCGACACGCTATCACCAGGCCGGCCCATCAAGCTTCAAGACCGATCGGCTCGAGTGGTCGGATGCCTAAAACGGGCAAGATTCCCGAAGACCGACAAGGAGGACAAGACCTAGCTGAGATAGGAAAGTTTAGACTTGTAAAGTATGTAAACTTAGTACCAGATAGGCTAGTTCCGACTTGTAACCTTGCTCCCCGTGATATATAAGGAGAGTGTTGACGGTCGTTAAGTATCAATTTTATACCGTCAACGCAGCAAGAGAAAGGACTAATATGAGTTCATATGTTAGATATAGGGGTTACGACGTGAGAATTCCACGAGTTTTGGTGATTGTCTATTTTGCGGGGGTTATCGAGAAAGAGAACCAAAGGAGGCCCACATGTCATGATTACATAGAGATAAAGACCGAACGGGTAAAATTGTATAATCTAGAAGACTCCGAAGGCAAACCCTGGAAGGCGGGGCCCTGGCGGGGGTGGCCGGTCGGCCGACCCGAGGGGGGAGTCGGCCGACTCCCCACCTCCACCAATCGGGTGGAGTCTCGTGGATCCCGCCTCCACCGCCTTTGAGGATGAATAATTATCGTCCATTTAGGTCGGTTTGATCCGAGGGCTGTGGTTAATCCTAGGGGGCTATATATTCGAGCCCTTGGCCCTCGGGTGAAACCCTAATTCATTCAAGAGTTCATTCTCTCATCGAATTCGAGAAGCCTTGAGCCACCATCTCAATTAGAGCTCCATAGTTTAGTAGCATAGCTACATAGGAATAGATCTAGAGGGAATCAAGCCTAGCTTGGAGTCCGGATCTGTCGGAGTTCTTGGTAATTCCCCTCTACATTCTTGTAATATTCATCATTGTTCGTGATACTATGAGTAGTACTTTATTCTATTCTATTATATCGGACTTGACTTTGCTCTATTTGATTATGTTCTCAATTATATCGTTCTTAGTTTACTTTGATTATATGTTTAGCATAGTTGAACTAGAATTATGTTTATGCATAGGATCATATAGCGCTTGCTCATTAGGCCAATGGGTGAGTGATAGATATTGTGTGGGCATGGTGCCTATACCGTATTTATCGCGATTGCACCCTATATTCCGGATCGTGAGGTAGATCGCGGGAGTGACAGGTTGATCTGTTGAGTCCTTTGTAGCCCTTCTCCCGAGTATAGGTCTAGCAGAACAAACCTATTACATTGAAGTCGGTGCTATGTCTCTTGTCTTCTCGGTAATATCACTATGCATAGATGTAACCTTTTCCCGCCATGATTGCTAGATGTTCTTGCACTAATCATTGTATGCTTTGACTTTATAGTTAGAATAACATAGGATTATACCCTAGATCGTCCTAGTCCATGCTAGTGTTATAAGCTTAGAGTGCTAAGTTGAGATGGCTTATTACTATTATTTTATGTGGCTGAATGCTCTCATTTATCTTATGTCATTTATCATTCATTCCTATATTTTATGTGACACTTACCCTGTATGAGATGATCGATACAGACAAGGTTAAGCTCTTCATTATCGCATGTGCATTGCTCATCACTCATTATCCAGTGCAATCCCTTCCCAGTGGTAAAAATATAAATAACGATACCTGGATTACTCCCGGTTAAAATGCTACGATGATATATTACGGCGCTGCGGAACCTTCTTTATTTCAGTTGCACTTAATAGACATCAACAAGCATTTTTTTTGGCGCCGTTGCGGGAAGGTTGAAAGCCAATGGATAATGAGCAGCACTACACTAGATAATGTGATTGAGTTGTCTTTGTCATACTAACCCATCTCTACAGTATTACCCTTGTTTTGTCTACTTGTGTATTTTATGCAGGGTAATCAAGACTATTCTTCCTGATAATTATATTGACAAACCAGAAGCTTTAATCAGGAAGGCCGAAGCAAGTTGAAGAAGACCAATCAATCATCATCATCAACTCAACTTGGAAGTTTGTCGAAGCCCGAGAAAGTCGACCTTTCGTTCGAGACCGGACACCGAGCGTTTGAAGCCATGGCGAACAAGTCACTCCGCGAGTTCTCGGCTCCCACTACGGACAACATTCGCTTGGACCAAGCTGCGGACATTGAAGGAGCTTTTGAGCTCAAGCTGCGCTAATCAACATGGTGCAAGCAAGCCGGTTACGTGGGAAGGCCCATGAAGATGCTAGTGCTCATCTCCAACACTTTCGGAGATTTGTAGCACATTCACTATCAAGGATGTCCCCGAGAGATGCTATACTACTTCGCCTTTTCCCATTCTCACTCTTGGGGAGAGCGAAGCGGTGGTTCTACGCCAATAAGGAGAAGAATCCTACGTGGGCACTATGTTCCACCAATTTCTTGGCGAAGTTCTTCCCCATGGGCAAGACAAATGCTCTTCGTGGGAAGATATCAAGCTTTCGGCAACACCATGATGAGGCTGTCCCGAAGCTTGGGAGCGCTTTCAAGATTACATCCTCGAGTGTCCTCATCATGGCATGGAGAATTGGGCGCTTATGCGGACATTCTACCATGGGCTTAGCAACAACACACGTGAGACGATGGATGCTTTGGAGGTGCATTCTTATCACTCACTATTCCTCGGGCCACGGCTCTTGTGGAGAAGATGGCATCCAACCAAGGTTGGAGTGAAGAAAGAACTCGAGACCGCAAGAGAGGTGGAGGAATGCACGGTGAAAGAGGTAGACATCTTGTCGCCAAAATGGATTTGCTAATGAAGAGGCTCGATGAGAGAGCCCCGAGAGAAGAAAGAAGTCATGCACATACATGATGCTCGCATGACATGTGAAGAGTGTGGAGAGACTGGGCACACAGGTGCTAACGCGTAGCCTGAAGGAGGATGTGAACTACCTTAACAACAACAACAACAATAATTACTATCGTCCTCGCAGAATCAAGGTTGGAATCACAGCGAGAGGCCTAACTACTCGGGCAATTATTCGGGCAACTATCAAGGTAACTACTCCTCCTACAATAATTACAACCGGCCGCCTTTGAGAGAGTTAGTCTTGAACCAAGGCAAGATGATGGACAATCTGTCCAAGAAGGCGACATCAAATGACAAGGTCCTAGAGACACTCGGCAACAGGGATGGATGGCTTTTCCAATGCCATCAAGAGTCGGCTTAGCTTCAACAAGATACTTGAGTCGCGGTACAACGGCTTGTTAACCTTGCTCCCTCCACTTGGTCAAGGTAAAGCGCGGGACAACCCGAAGAGCTCGAAGCGCAAATCTTGTTGATATATTCAATGTAGAAGATAGCCGAGTGATCCATCGAAGGGGTCATGGATTGACTCAACTCGCCAATCAAGAAGGGCGATCCGGGAGACCAGTCATTCCGATCTCCATTGGAAGTACTAACTTTAATGAGGCAATCTGTGATTTCGGTGCAAGCATCAACATCATGCCAAGAGTGATATATGAGAAGCTATTCAGATGCCCCTTAGCATACACCACTATGTGCTTACAGCTTGCAGATCAGTCACTCCATGTTCCTTTGGGAATACTTGAAGATATATGTGTACGAGTGGGCAACTCGTATGTTCCAGCAGATTTCGTGGTAGTGGATACAGGCGGTGATGAAAGGTCCCTGTCATTTTGGGACGACCATTCTTGAACACCGCTGGAGCCATCATGTATGCCAATACCGCCAAGATCATCTTCAACATCAAGGGCAAGCGAGAAACCTTCTTCTTCAAGAACAGTCTTTGCAGTTCCCAAGACACACCCTCATCACAGAATGGTGAGAAGAAGAAGAATCCGGCTAAGAAGAGCAAGAACAAGAACAAGAAAACCAAGAAGACGGAGACAGTGAGGATGGTCACTTTGCCGGTCCACGAGAGCATGACCACTTACTCGGGTCCCCACGTCGATCAAGAAGGATGACCCGGTGTCCCAACCATTCAATGCTCCATCAACGAAGCTCTTTCAATAAAGGCATCATGTGACACCGGATCGGGCGTCAACATCATGGCCAAGGTAACCTATGAGTATCTATATGGCACTATGCCTTTGGAGCCCACCTATGCACGGTGTTTGCAAATGGAGATCGAGACATTCCGCTTCGTCGAAGTAGAAGTGAAGGATGTCCTCATCCAGATAGATGACCATTATGTCCCTACGAGACTTCCTAGTCATTGACATGGGAGATGACTACGATCCTCCAATCATCCTAGGAAGACCATTCCTGAACACCACCAGAGCTATCATCTATATTGGAACAGGAGAGATCCATTTCCACTTTCCCACTGAGAAGGTACGCCGCTACTTCAACAATAGTTACATAATCACGGAGGAGCCCAAGAAGAACAGAGCAAGGAGAAGGCAGCGTACCCGTCGCCAGAACAAGAAGAACATCACTACAGATGGATGGGCCGACTATGAGGGAGAAGTGTCAAGATATGAAGATCGGTACCCAGAAGAGAAGAACATTATAGAAGAACCCGAAGAGGTGCTACCAGAAGAAAACCAAGTGGTCCAAGAAGTTTCCTCCTCAGGGTCATCCTCTCCAACAAAGAAGGTGTGGAAGGTAAAAGCAAAATCAGAATCAATTCCTATACACGAGGCGACATCATCCGAGGCGCCAGCCAATGCGCCCCTTGAAAAATGAGCGAACATGACAAGTCTGTTCGGAGGACTTAAAACTACCGAACGCCGCGCCAAGAGGTAACTTGGTATTTATCGGCATTACTTTTCAGCATTATATTTTTACCTTAGCATATTTATTTCCTACTTGCATCTTATTTGCATCTTTACTCTTTTATCTCCGCATTTGAAAAGAAATAAAGATGTTGTGCATTTGCATCCGAGAAAATCATTAAGCCCCATGTGGATAATCATTCACCTTGTGGTGGCACAAAAATAATTTCTCAAAGCATATTTATTTCCCCCGTCGCATTCTTTAAATAATAAAAAGATAAAAATATTTCTTGTGATCTGTTAGAACAAGTTTAAGTTAGGAAAGTTCTAGACAACCAAGGCCTAGAGGTTTTATCACTAACGCTTAATTAGTTCCACAAAGCTTTGTTGTCTATTTTGAGCTTCACAGAACATCAAGGATCAAGAAGAGCTAATAAGCGAAGGACATCCGGTCCCCGTCGGAGTCTTTGCCCGCGACACTTGAATCTTTGTCTCCATGAGCAACTATCTACAACACTCTGGAGGACTAGAACGTCTTGTGCACATCGGCAACATCGCGAGACTATGTCAACATCCGGCTTGGGGGAGAGCATCCCCCGTGTACCAAGCTAAGTGTCTCCAACTTATCTAATTATGCCTTGTTAAAGTATGCTTTGTTAAAACAACTAAAAAAGATGCATAACCATAGAAACCCAGAAAGATTTCCTTATTGATCTTTTCTACTTTTGGAGAGCTCTTGCAATCTGTCTTTAAAAAGTGATCCCTAGAATAAACTCTACATGGAGATGATGAATAGTTGCTCTGCCGTCATTCCTTTCAAGTACCTAGTTTTCAACCTTGCACTCTCCCGAGTTTTGGACACAACTGTTTAGATTTGAGATTTGCTCGAACACGAAACTTGTGGGTAGCGAACACTTGATCTAAGTCTAGGTGGTTGATGGGTATGACATGGGAAGGTTTTGAGCTTGTCCATCTTGTTCCTAGAGATACTAGAGTTCGGAGAATTTATCGTGAAAATATTAAATTCCTGCATGATGAGTTCCTTTATGATGAGAGTTCAAATTCCTACCACATGCCATATATTCATGCTTACTAGATTAGGAAAGACCCATCTGTTTATATAGATCATATTGTAGGTTTGAGTGTAGACTTTATAGGCATTGAGTGTGGTTATCTTTTGTGGACCCATAAGGAATCGGTCATGCGGTTAAAGTCAATACTATGTGCTCTCCATCCGTTGATCTAAGCTACTTGTCCTCGAAGCATGCACCCATTTTATAAATGTTATATTCATTACGTGCTACTTGTTCCTCGAAGTACCACCCACATATAGATCTATATCCACCACATATCGTGCTATCTCTACCCTAGAGATACGCACTTATGCTGCTCCTACCCTAGGAGTACGCATTCCCCACATATTGTGCTGTCTCTACCCTGGAGATACGCACTTATGCTGCTTCTATACTGGGAGTACGCATCCATCCATTCATCCATCCACATATACATACGCCATTCATTTCACATCATCCAGAAAAGGTTCTACTCCTATTCTGGGAGTGAACATCCAGACATAATCATCGCCGTCCTATTTGCCTACATAAAAGCTCCAGTTATTATCATTTCAAGTTATACACTCCCTATGCTAAAGTTTCGTTTCCAGAGGATTGGTTGCTTTTTTTTTAAAAAAAAAAAAAAAGAGAAGAAAGAAAAAGAAAGAGTAGCCAAGTCCTTCCATTCAAGAAGTTTCAAGGTTTCCGAATAAAGGGAGTCATGTTATCCCCAAAGGAGCGAGTGTAGAAGTAGATGTTCACCAGTTGAGTATCCCTCATAATCATTTCCTTATCACCATCATCCTGTCATTCATCCCCTTTCCTCATTCACATGCACATATGACTTTATTATTATTTTAGTTCCTATTGGATCCATGTCTTAACTGTGCAATATATGCAAGTGAGTTTGAGTGTCTCCCCACCTATGAGCTCCACATAAGCCTATTAGAAAGTAGGGTGAGAGAGAGAAGGCACTTTCCACTATGCCTTAGTTCCACAAATACCACATATTCTTGAGAGAAGAGAGAAGGCATACACTACTCATGCCTTAGAGAGGATCCAGAAATACCACAAATGAGAGACTTGAAAGGTTCATACAAGGAACTCTGAGTTTTATTCCAAACCTTGCAAAAAACTCCGGGATAATAGTTGATCAAAGAGCGAGAAACATAGCGCTTGACTTGACCGTTCTATCTTTCAACTACTCAAGACCCAAGTAACGGTTACAAGCCCCATGGTGAAAGGTAATATGAGTGAGTTTTGAGTCAGGATAGTTCACTCTAATCCGGAGGAGGGTTCTTGTTTGAACGCATGTGTACTTGTGAGGAGTGAAAGTATTGTAGCAACTCGATCCATCACGAGTCTATCTTTGCTCAAGGACGAGCAAAAGGTAAGCTTGGGGAGTTTGTTGACGGTCGTTAAGTATCAATTTTATACCGTCAACGCAGCAAGAGAAAGGACTAATATGAGTTCACATGTTAGATATAGGGGTTACATCGATGTAATTCCACGAGTTTTGGTGATTGTCTATTTCGCGGGGGTTATCGAGAAAGAGAACCAAAGGAGGCCCACATGTCATGATTACATAGAGATAAAGACCGAACGGGTAAAATTGTATAATCTAGAAGACTCCGAGAAGGCAAACCACGGAAGCTGGGGCCCCTGGGCGGGGGTGGCCGGTCGGCCGACCCGGGGGAGTCGGCCGACTCCCCACCTCCACCAATCGGGTGGAGTCTCGTGGATCCCGCCTCCACCGCCTTTGAGGATGAATAATTATCGTCCATTTAGGTCGGTTTGATCCGAGGGCTGTGGTTAATCCTAGGGGCTATATATTCGAGCCCCCGGCCCCCCGGGTGAAACCCTAATTCATTCAAGAGTTCATTCTCTCATCGAATTCGAGAAGCTTGAGCCACCATCTCAATTAGAGCTCCATAGTTTAGTAGCATAGCTACATAGGAATAGATCTAGAGGGAATCAAGCCTAGCTTGGAGTCCGGATCTGTCGGAGTTCTTGGTAATTCCCCTCTACATTCTTGTAATATTCATCATTGTTCGTGATACTATGAGTAGTACTTTATTCTATTCTATTATATCGACTTGACTTTGCTCTATTTGATTATGTTCTCAATTATATCGTTCTTAGTTTACTTTGATTATATGTTTAGCATAGTTGGACTAGAATTATGTTTATGCATAGGATCGTATAGCGCTTGCTCATTAGGCCAATGGGTGAGTGATAGATATTGTGTGGGCATGGTGCCTATACCGTATTTATCTGCGATTGCACCCTATATTCCGGATCGTGAGGTAGATCGCGGGAGTGACAGTCCTGTTGAGTCCTTTGTAGCCCTTCTCCCGAGTATAGGTCTAGCAGAACAAACCTATTACATTGAAGTCGAAGTGCTATGTCTCTTGTCTTCTCGGTAATATCACTATGCATAGATGTAACCTTTTCCCGCCATGATTGCTAGATGTTCTTGCACTAATCATTGTATGCTTTGACTTTATAGTTAGAATAACATAGGATTATACCCTAGATCGTTCTAGTCCATGCTAGTGTTATAAGCTTAGAGTGCTAAGTTGAGATGGCTTATTACTATTATTTTATGTGGCTGAATGCTCTCATTTATCTTATGTCATTTATCATTCATTCCTATATTTTATGTGACACTTACCCTGTATGAGATGATCGATACAGACAAGGTTAAGCTCTTCATTATCGCATGTGCATTGCTCATCACTCATTATCCAGTGCAATCCCTTCCCAGTGGTAAAAATATAAATAACGATACCTGGATTACTCCCGGTTAAAATGCTACGATGATATATTCTGTGCGCTTGCGGAACCTTCTTTATTTCAGTTGCACTTAATAGACATCAACAGAGAGCAAGGACCCCCATGCCAGGGGACAGAATCTGGCATAACGCACAGACTCATACATCCACATCATAATCAAAACAGAGAGCAGGACTAGGGTTTTACGCATCTTTGCGGCCTGAACCTGGGTAAACCTCGTGTGATTGCTCCCTGTTTACGTCTTGCTCGCAATCTCGTGCGCCTTCCGCCAATCCATTACCGGTCAGGGCATACCCCTGGTCGGACTATCGCCGATATTTCGTCGACAGTGGCGCGCCAGGTAGGGGGTGCGCACCGAGATTTCACGTCGATCAAGATGGTTTCCTTCCGGCTTCCATGACCTTGGCCGGCCTCACCTTCAACTTCGGAACGTTCACTGGACTTCCAACTCAAGAACTGCTACTACAACTCTCACGCCTCCGGCTATCACGCCGACAATGGCACCAACAATGGTGGCTGCGCCAAACCAGATCCAACTCATCCCGGTGACCACCATTGCAGTCCCAACCTATCCACCACTGATAGTTGACGACACGGCGTCAACACCTCCGACCGGTCCTAACCAAAGGAGGCATGTCAGCAATACGGATCTGCTCCGTTTGATCCATCAACAAGACATGAGGTTGATCGAAACCCATGCCAACTTCGAGTCGCTCCGACGACACGTCAGGCGCGATCTACAACTCGCGCGACAACAACGAATTCCTAATCTATCGACACGAAGGTAGAACAACCATCGTAGAGTCACTTTTGGGCGCTCCGAGCGGCCACGTTTGCAGCCGGTGAATCTACAACGACGCGTTCCAACAAATCCTCGTGGCAACCATACACGGCCGATGGCGCGAAACTCACGGCGGCTCCGACCACGGCCGATCATCGTACGCGGTGGTCGGAGAGGCCGGCCAAGCAACATACGGCGAAGAGAATCCCGCCGATATCCAAGATCTAAGAACGAGGACTTCACAAGCCTCACGGAGCAATAGCAATCCGGTCAAAACGACACAAGCCGGTCAGCAAGCTACGCCAAATCGGAGCTACGTATCAACGACCCCCATCGCAGGAACGCACGCCGCAACGAACGGCGGAGACGTCAGCGGGAAATCCGACGAACTGGTCGGAACCCGCCAACTGCACCTACTGCGGCAACGCAGCAAGAGCGATCCCCACAAAACAACACATCTAACGCCCGGTTGTTCGCAGAACGCACCGAGCTAGCTGCTGCCCTTCGTCGTAATGAACAACGGAGGGAAAGGCGATGGCAAGAGATAGTGGCTGCCATGGCAACGTCAAACGCAACAGAGCAAAGAGCTAAACGACCACGAGCACGTTCAACTCAATCCCCTTCAATGACAATGGCGTCGGCACACAGGGCCCGGGCACTTGCGGACCGACACCAAGATGTAGAAAAGAAACGGAGGGAAGCACATCAGAAACACATGGCAGCAACCAGAGAGAATCGCCGCAGTTTCGGCATAAGCCCATTAAGGGACGACACAAGGGATTCACCTAACATGGATGAGCCTTGTTGTTGTACCCAACCCATACAGACGACTACTGTATACAAACGTGCTCCGAGCCCTCCTCCTGGACGAATGGTTCCGTCTGTTCAAACAAACCGTAATGGTTTCATCACTCCCTTCTTGGACAATTTGCAGACCAGAGAACCAAACTGGAGGCTCCCCAGTCCAACTCCTCCTGAGGACGGGATACCTCCGCACACCGAGCACATATTCCCTAATCCAATAAACCCAGCCAATCTTCGGCGCATCAGAACAGTTCGATCACCAGGGCGCAAAACATCCGAAGGCATGTTCATAAACGGCGAGTGGTACGAAGTAGTACAAAAAGGAAGCCAGTTTGAGAAGAACTCAAGCTCCTTAGATTCTTTTACGAGATGTACCTTTTCTAAAAAAGGACAATCTCAATACTACTCGGATCGGGATAAGTATATCCGACCACGCCGACGCAGAGATGATCAAGCCCTAGATGATAACGACCTACCTTTCTGCATCGAAGAAAACCCGGTCATGGTCCACGACTTGGAAGAAGGCGAAGCGAGCAGCCGGAAAATTGAAACAACAAGAGATGAATTCTTCTCTCTTATCAGCACAAGTTTTTCTTTTCTAGGCTATTTTCCTTTCAAAGTTAAAATTAGCGTCAGTCGTACACATCATTGTAAGTCATTCTGATGATAAAAAACCAATCTAATGTGTACTATGTTATAATAAAGAAGTCAAGTTTTCATGTCAAACATTTAAGCACATGGATTTTTCTTGCCTATTCAAAGGAAAATCATTCCTCAAACTGACGCATCACGACATCCTCTGATGCAACAAACAGAGGGCTCTAAGCCCCGAAATAAAAATCCTACGGCAAGAACATGATACAATCATGAAAACGGATCCAAATAAAGGGATAAATAAAAGGAATCTCGAAGGATTCTGGCACAAAACACATCTCAAAGGATCCACTTCTTTCATTAAAAATATAAAAATTTTTACAAACGGGGGACTGATTGCATCTAAAGCAATCTAGTCATCCCCGAATAGCTTGCCGACCACCAGGTCGACAGGAGTCGCGGCGACGACGGCCTCCGCCGCCCCGGTGAACTCGACGGCGCCGCCCTCCATGGCGTCATGCGCCGCCACCGACAGCTCCATGCCACGGACATCAACGCCCGAGATGGCGTCGACGGCGGCATAAGCAGCGGAGGCACCATGACGAACGCCATGAACCGCCACCGCGGCCACTTGGCCGGGGATCGCCGCCAGCCGCGCGATGACATCGCCGCCCTGGGCGTTCACCGTATCCGCCGACGCATGAGCGGCCTCCTGCCCAGCCTGCTCCGGGGCCAAGCTCCGTCGCTCGCAAAAACGAGTAAAAAATTAAAAATGCCAAGACGAGAACAACTCGGGGCATATGAACAACGGAGAACTCGCACTTACCGCCGACCCCGATGTCGGCAGCCTCGCATGTGCCGCCGGGCGGGCGTGTCCACCGGACCTTGCGGGCCGGCCTCTCGTCCGCCGCCTCATTGACGGCGGCGTTAGCCTCGGCGTCGAAGTCGGCGGCCCGTTGCTTTTTCGCCTCCGGCTCCTCCCCGGGCGGAGGAGAGTGCCTTCGGAACAGGTCCACGTTCCCTCCCGCCGCCCTTGACTGCTTGGTGGCGTCGGAGTAAAGGTCCCCGACGTCTTTGCAGCTCCGCCCGACGCGCTCGAGCGCAGACGCGAGAGTTTCGAGACCGCTCGCCGAACGCGGCGTGGAAACGCTGGCGGCCCCCGCCACCTTCTCCGCCACGACGGGAGCCACATGCTCCGCCGTAGCAACGGCGGCTCCGGCCTCCATGACCAGAGCCACCTGCTCGGGGGCCGCAGCCCCCGGTACATCCCTCTGCTCCTCCGCCGCCCTTTTCGCCGCCTCGGTGGCGCCCGCGGCGGAGGTGCCTGCCGCACCTCCAATGGTCAGGAGGGTGTACCTACATTGTGAACGAAAAATAGCGGTTACACCAAAAGAAGAAAACCCCAAGATTAATCAAGGAAAACTCCAATCCAAGCTCACCTCCTCCGCGGCCTCACCTCCCGAGGGGAGTTCACCGACTCCTCCTCCTCCGCCGGGCGCTTACCGTGACGGCGATCCATCCAGGAGGCGGCGGCGCGAGTATGGGATCTAAAACCCTAAGTTTGTGGAAGCGAGATGGACAAGAATAAGAACGAGAGAATGCGCCGCGTGCAGGCGTAACTCCCGCCGTTGCAGGCCCCGATTTATAGAAGAGCTCGGAGGAATCGAGAAGGCAACCGATGAGATCGTGGGTAATCAAACCCCCGCGGCCCTCTCGTTCCCGAGAGCACGAAGCGACGAAAACCGCTCCACTAAAGCAATAAGCATTTATACGTTTCCCCGCCTCGGAACCACCCGCACGCTCGCCGACTCAGTCATCGAAGGTGGAACGATTGTGCCACCGACACAACGGACCCACCACGCCGGGAAGCATTGACTCGACCGAATCCGAAAATTGTACCCGGGATTTGACGTGACATCTCGGTCGCGATGCACGGTTGCATTAGCAAGCGAATATTCTTTCGCCCGCACGTGATCATGACGCGACACGACGGTTGAAAGATAAGTATCTCACATCCTTAATAAATTTTTTATTCATCCCCTCCATTTCAAAAGACCACACTTTAGAAAAACCAGTTTTCACAAATTTCTTACCTCAAACACGAAGCAAACCGGAATGAATGCCTTGTCTCGGTCCCACTCGCTACGTGTTAACAACATCACGCTCGGACAACACGAGTGATCGGTCGCTCCCAAAGGAAAAGGGCTCCAAACATTCCAAAGCCACCGTGCTTGTTTGTTTAGGATCATCTAATCTCTAAGGGGTCGGCTCTTGAATGAGAAAGAGAAGAGTCTTCTTTGGCAATTTTTTCTTCCAAACTTGTAATGAGCATGACCTACCCTTCTGCATAACAGAATTTTACACACCATATCACTATTCTTTCAGGAACAAAGGCATGATCAAAGCCCGCCACGGGAAGACGGTGGTTCACAGCAAAATATAGATAAGTGCTCTATTAACCTAACATACATGCCTTCACTGATCTTTTTTCACAAAAGATTTCTTTACACGAACTACTTCAAAGTACGTTCGAAAAACTCTTTACAAAGTTAAAAACACCTTTTTCTTTGTATCAAATGGCCAAGTACATCACCCCTCCAACGAGAAAATAATCGGCATGCATCGTCTCTCGATCAACCCCGCTACGTGTTCACGGCTCCAACGCTATACAACACGGGGTGTCGCCGGTCGCTTCCAATGGAAATAGGGCCCTAAGTGATTCGGCAACGCGCTATTCACTATAGGCCACCTACACACCTGAGGACTGATTAACTCTAAGGAGGGGCGATTACCAAAAACCATTCTCAAACAATACATCTTGATACAACTTCGTGTCATAGATTATATCAAATCAATATAATTCAAACGTTTACTCATACCTCATTTTCTCTTTACAGCAACAACTCGAAGAACTGATCCACAAAGTTGCAGTATAGCATCAACAATTCAACCCACACAATCCGACAGCTGAGCTGGGATTTTTTGGCCAATGATACCGGTTATTCTGGCACACAAATAGCTAAGCTATTTCATGGGTTTAGATTCAAAACCATGGTCTCACAGCCACGCTGGGGACTGAGTTAAGTAGCAAAGCTGCCTTAACTTAATCATGACAAAGTCATGGCATGGTTCAAACCGACCGGCCCAAATGAAATTTGGCTGCTTCGGTCTCACTCAAAGAGTGGTCGGAAACACATAAAGCATGATATAATGATCAGTTGTCTTCTTTTTTAGACCCCGACATAACGTGTTCCACCTCATCTCAGCTCGGGGACTACGTGGGCCCACGTCACGAGAGGTGACATGGGCTAGATCCTTCTTTTAGAGCTTGCGCAACATATACTATCTTACAAAGCAACCTCGGGGACTACGTGGGCCCACGTCATTTGCATGACTCGGCTGAATCTTTCTCTTTACAAAGGAGTTTAGTTCAAAACTAAGCTAAGGCAACAACCAATCACAACGAGATAACATGTGATGGCGGGCATCACATACTAACGTGGGCCCACGTCTCATTTGGGACCCTTTTCAAAATTCTTTTTTCTTTTCGGGAGCATCATAAATCTTTTGGTCAAAACCGAAAACGTCAACCAAATGTAAGCAAAGTGTGGTCGGAAGCATTAGACGGTCCTCCGCCCCCCCGCTCGGACCACATGTCGAACGTGTGTCCGGCCACCCTTTCTCACTCAACCAAGCAAGACGGTGTTTTTCCCTCAAGATCCATGATGCTCGGGGACTAGCTTGTGGAGGTATAAACTCCATATACCCTCACGACCTAGTTTGGGCCGACACGCTATCACCGGCCGGCCCATCAAGCTTCAAGACCGATCGGCTCAGGCTGGTCGGACAGCCTAAAACGGGCAAGATTCCCGAAGACCAACAAGGAGGACAAGACCTAGCTGAGATAGGAAAGTTTAGACTTGTAAAGTATGTGTTGACGGTCGTTAAGTATCAATTTTATACCGTCAACGCAGCAAGAGAAAGGACTAATATGAGTTCACCGTTAGATATAGGGGTTACACGACTGTAATTCCACGAGTTTTGGTGATTGTCTATTTCTCGGGGGTTATCGGAAAAGAGAACCAAAGAAGGCCCACATGTCATGATTACATAGAGATAAAGACCGAACGGGTAAAATTGTATAATCTAGAAGACTCCAGAAGGCAACACACGGAAGCGGGGACCCACCGGCATTGTGGTGGGTCGGCCGACCCAGGGGAGTCGGCCGACTCCCCACCTCCACCAATCGGGTGGAGTCTCGTGGATCCCGCCTCCACCGCCTTTGAGGATGAATAATTATCGTCCATTTAGGTCGGTTTGATCCGAGGGTGTGGTTCATCCTAGGGGCTATATATTCGAGCCCCCGGCCCCCGGGTGAAACCCTAAGCTAATTCATTCAAGAGTTCATTCTCTCATCGAATTCGCAGAAGCCGAGCCACCATCTCAATTAGAGCTCCATAGTTTAGTAGCATAGCTACATAGGAATAGATCTAGAGGGAATCAAGCCTAGCTTGGAGTCCGGATCGTCGGAGTTCTTGGTAATTCCCTCTACATTCTTGTAATATTCATCATTGTTCGTGATACTATGAGTAGTACTTTATTCTATTCTATTATATCATACTTGACTTTGCTCTATTTGATTATATTCTCAATTATATTGTTCTTAGTTTACTTTGATTATATGTTTAGCATAGTTGGACTAGAATTATGTTTATGCATAGGATCGTATAGCGCTTACTCATTAGATCGATGGGTGAGTGGTAAATATTGTGTAGGCGTGGTGCTTAGACCGTATTTATCTCGCGATTACACCCTATTGGCCGGGTCGTGTGGTAGATCGCGGAAGTGACAGTTCCGTTGAGTCCTTTGTATTCCATCCCCGTTGGTAGGTCTTAGTAGAACAACCTATTACATTGAAGTCATTGCTATGTCTCTTGTCTTCTCTGGTAATATCACTATGCATAGATGTAACCTTTTTCCGCCATGATTGCTAAATGTTCTTGCACTAATCATTGTATGCTTTGACCTTATAGTTAGAATAACATAGGATTATACCCTAGATCATCCTAGTCCATGCTAGTGTTATAAGCTTAGAGTGCTAAGTTGAGATGGCTTATTACTATTATTTTATGTGGCTAATTGCTCTCATTTATCTTATGTCATTTATCATTCATTCCTATATTTTATGTGACACTTACCCCGTATGAGATGATCGATACGAGACAAGGTTAAGCTCTCCATTACAAAGCATGTGCATTGCTCATCACTCATTATCCAAGTGCATTCCCTTCCCGGTGGTAAAAATATAAATAACGATACCTGGATACTCCAGTTAAAATGCTACATCGGTATTATCTCGTGCGCTTGCGGATCCCATATTTATTTCTAGTAGTTGCATTATTTAGTACCAGCATTTTTGGCGCCATGTTGGGGATGACAACCTAACACCGAGTGGCGTTAGAAATGTCAACAAGCATTTTTGGCGCCGTTGCGGGGAAGGTTGAAAGCCAATGGATAATGAGCAAAGCATTGCACTACATAATGAGATTGAGCACTGTCACCATTCTCTACTCATACTGACTTTACCCTTGTTTTTCGTCTATTCTTATATCTTATGCGGGGTAATGTATGAAAAAGACAATTCTTCCCGATAATTATATTGACGATCCGAAGCTTTATTCGGGAAGGCCGGGAAGCAAGTTGAAGAAGACCAATCAATCATCATCATCATCAACTCAACTTGGAAGTTTGTCAGAAGTAGAAAGTCAGCCTTTCGTGCGAGACTTGACACCAGCGTTTGAAGCCATGGCGAACAAGTCACTTCGCGAGTTCTCAGCTCCAACTACGGACAACATTCGTATCTTTGGACCAGCTGCGGACATTGAAGGAGCTTTTGAGCTCAAGCCTGCGCTAATCAACATGGTGCAAGCAAGCCGGTTCTGCGGGAAGGCCCATGAAGATGCTAGTGCTCATCTCCAACACTTTACGGAGATTTGTAGCACATTCACTATCAAGGATGTCCCGAGAGATGCTATACTACTTCGCCTCTTCCCATTCTCACTCTTGGGGAGAGCGAAAGCGTGGTTCTACGCCAATAAGGAGAAGAATCCTACGTGGGCACTATGTTCCACCAATTTCTTGGCGAAGTTCTTCCCAATGGGCAAGACAAATGCTCTTCGTGGGAAGATATCAAGCTTTCGGCAACATCATGATGAGACCTGTCCCGGAAGCTTGGGAGCGCTTTCAAGATTACATCCTCGAGTGTCCTCATCATGGCATGGAGAATTGGCTGCTCATGCGTACATTCTACCATGGGCTCAAGAACAAAGACACGTGAGACGATGGATGCCGCCGCGGAGGTGCATTCTTATCACTCACTATTCCTCAAGCCACAGCTCTTGTGGAGAAGATGGCATCCAACCAAGGTTGGAGTGAAGAAAGGACGCAGACCCGCAAGAGAGGTGGAGGAATGCATCAGTGAAGGAGGTAGACATGCCGTCTCGCCAAAATGGATCTCGCTAATGAAGAGGCTCGATGAGAGAGCCACGAGAGAAGAAAGAAGTCATGCATATACATGATGCTCGCATGACATGTGAAGAGTGTGGAGAGGCGGGCACACAGTGCTAACCGCCCGTAGCCGAAGGAGGACGTGAACTACCTCAACAACAACAACAATAATTACTATCGTCCTCGCAGAATCAAGGTTGGAATCAGCAGCAGAGGCCTAACTACTCGGGGAAATTATTCAGCAACTATCAAGGTAACAACTCCTACAATAATTACAACCAGCCGCCTTTGAGAGAGTTAGTGCTTGAATCAAGGCAAGATGATGGACAATGTCTGTCCAAGAAGCCGACATCAAATGACAAGGTCCTAGAGACACTGAAGAATGCGAATGGATGGCTTTTCCAATGCCATCAAGAGCCAGCTCAGCTTCAACAAGATACTTGAGTCGCGGGTACAACAGCTTGTTAACCTTGCTCCCTCCACCGGTCAAGGTAAACCGCGGGACAACCCGAAGAGCTCGAGACGCAAATCTTGTTGATATATTCAATGTAGAAGATAGCCGAAGTGATCCATCGAAGGGGTCATGGATTGACTCAACTCGCCAATCAAGAAGGGCGATCCGGGAGACCGTCATTCCGATCTCCATTGGAAGTACTAACTTTAATGAGGCAATGTGACTTCGGTGCAAGCATCAACATCATGCCAAGAGTGATATATGAGAAGCTATTCGATGCCCCTTAGCATACACAACCATGTGCTTGCGGCTTGCGGATCGGTCACTCCGTGTTCCTTTGGGAGTACTAGAAGATATATGTGTACGAGTGGGCAACTCATATGTTCCAAAGCAGACTTCGTGATAGTGGATACAGCGGTGATGAAAGGTCCCCTATCATTTTGGGACGACCATTCTTGAACACCGCCGGAGCCATCATGTATGCCAACACCGCCAAGATCATCTTCAACATCAAGGGCAAGCGAGAAACCTTCTTCTTCAAGAACAGAGTGCCGCAGTTCCCAAAACACACCATCATCAACGAAAGTGAGAAGAAGAAGAGTCCAGCTAAGAAGAGCAAGAACAAGAATAAGAAGACCAAGAAGACAGAGACAAGTAAGGATGGTCACTGCGGTCCACAAGGAGCATGACCACTTACTCAGTCCCCATGTCCGATCAAGAAGGATGACCTGTGTGTCCCAACCATTCAATGCTCCATCAACGAAGCTCTTTCAATAAAGTCATCTCAGTGACACCGGATCGGGCGTCAACATTATGGCCAAAGTAACTTATGAGTATCTATATGGCACTATGCCTTTGGAGCCTACCTATGCGGTGCAGATGGCGGATCGGACATTCCGCTTCGTCGAAGGAGAAGTGAAGGATGTCCTCATCCGATAGATGACCATTATGTCCCTACGAGACTTCCTAGTCATTGACATGGGAGATGACTACGATCCTCCAATCATCCTAGGAAGACCATTCCTAAACACCACCCGAGCTATCATCTATATTGGGACAGGAGAGATTCATTTCCACTTTCCCACTGAGAAGGTACGCCGCTACTTCAACAATAATTATATAATCACCGAAGAGCCCAAGAAGAACAGAACAAGGAGAAGGCAGCGACCCGCCGCGTAACAAGAAGAACATCACTAAAGATGGATGGGCCGACTATGAGGGAGAAGTATTCGATATGAAGATCGGTACCGAAGAAAAGAACATTGTAGAAGAACCTGAGAAGGTGCTGTCATCAGAAGAGAACCAAGTGCCCCAAGAAGCTTCCTCCTCAAGGTCACCCTCTCCAACGAAGAAGGTGTGGAAGGTAAAAGCAAAATCCGAATCAATTCCTACACACGAGGCGACGTCATCGAGGCGCCACCAATGCGCCCCTTGAAAAATGAGCACACATGACAAGTCCCGTTCGGAGGACTTAAAACCACCGAACGCCACGCCAAGAGGTAACTTGGTATTTATCGGTAATTACTTTCCAAAGATTGCATTTTTACCTTAGTATATTTATTTCCCTACTTGCACCTTAGTTGCATCTTTACCATCTCTCGCATTAGAAAAGAAAATAAAGATGTTGTGCATTCGCATCCAAAAAATCGTCAAGCCCCATGTGGATAACCACTCACGGTGGTGGCACAAAAATAATTTCTCAAAGATATTTATTTCCCCGTCTCGCATTCCTTAAATAATAAAAAGATAAAAATATTTCTTGTGATCTTGTTAGAATGAGTTTTAAGTTAGGAAAGTTCTAGACAACCAAGGCCTAGAGGTTTTATCACTAACACTTAATCAATTCCACAAGCTTTGTTGTCTATTTGAGCTTCACAAAACATCAAGGATCATGAAGAGCTAACAGAGCGTAAGGACATCCAGGTCCCCGTCGGAGTGCCGCCCGCGAAAATTGAATGCTTGTCTCCAACAAAGAACTATCTACGACACTCGGAGGACTAGAACGTCTTCGATGCCCGTCGGCAACATCGCCAGACTATGCCAACATCCAGCTTGGGGAGAGCATCCCCGTGTACCAAGCTAAGTGTTTCCAACTTATCTATTTATGCTTTATTAGAGTGTGCTTTGATTAAAACAACTAAAAAAGATGCATAACCATAGAAACCCAGAAAAATTTCCTTATCTATCTTTTCTACTTTTGGAGAGCTCTTGCAATCTGTCTTTAAAAGTGATCCCTAGAATAACCTCTATATGGAGATGATGAATAGTTTATTGCCGTAATTCCTTTCAAGTACCTAGTTTTCAACCTTGCACTCTCCCGAGTCTTGGACACAACTGTTTAGATTTGAGATTTGCTCGAACCCGAAACTTGTGGGTAGCAAACACTTGATCTAAGTCTAGGTGGTTGACGGGTATGATATGGGAAGGTTTTGAGCTGCTATTTATCTTGTTCCTAGAGATACTAGAGTTCGGAGAATTTATCTCGTGAAAATATTAAATTCCTGCATGATGAGTTCCTTTATGATGAGAGTTCAAATTCCTACCATGACCATATATTCATGCTTATTAGATTAGGAAAACCCATCTCGTTTAAATAGATCATATTTTAGGTTTGAGTGTAGACTTTATAGGCATTGAGTGTGGTTATGCCGTGGACCCATAAGGAATTAGTCACGCAGTTAAAGTCAATACTATGTGCTCTCCATCCATTGATCTATGCTACTTCGTCCTCGAAGTATGCACCCATTTTATAAATGTCATATTCATTCGTGCTACTGTTCCTCGAAGTACCACCCACATATAGATCCATATCCACCACATATTGTGCTATCTCTACCCCGGAGATACGCACTTATGCTACTCCTATCCCGGGAGTACGCATTCCCCACTTACTATGCTATCTCTACCCCGGAGATACGCACTTATGCCGCTCCTACACGGGGAGTACGCATCCATTCATTCATCCACATATACATACGCCATTCATTTCACATCATCCTTAAAAGGTACTATTCCTATCCGGGAGTGAACATTTAGAAATAATCATCGTCGTTCCATTTGCCTACATCAAAGCTCCGGTCATTATCATTTCAAGTTATATACTCCCCGTGCTAAAGTTTTGTTTCCGTGAGGATTGGTTGCTCTAAAAAAAAAAAAAAAAAAAAAAGAGAAAAGAAAGAGTAGCCAAGTCTTTCCATTTAAGAAGTTTCAAGGTTTCCGAATAAAGGGAGTCATGTTATCCCCGAAGGAGCAAGTGTAGAAGTAGATGTTCACCAGTTGAGTACCCCTCATAATCATTTCCTTATCACCATCACCCTATCATCTTTTCATCCATTCCATTTCCTCATTCACATGCACATATGACTTTATTATTTTAGTTTCTATTGGATCCATGTCTTAAGCTGTGCAATATATGCAAGTGAGTTTGAGTGTCTCCCCACCTATGAGCTCCACATAAGCCTATTAGAAAGTAGGGTGAGAGAGAGAAGGCACTTTCCACTATGCCTTAGTTCCACAAATACCACATATTTTGAGAGAAGAGAAAAGGCATACACTACTCATGCCTTGGAGAGGATCCGAAATACCACAAATGAGAGACTTGAAAGGTTCATACAAGGAACTCGAGTTTTATTTCAAAACTTTTCAAAAACTCCAGGATAATAGTTGATCAAAGAGCGAGAAACATGGCGCTTGACTTGACCGTTCTATCTTTCAACTACTCAAGACCCAAGTGACGGTTACAAGCCCCATGGTGAAAGGTAATATGAGTGAGTTTTGAGTCAGGATAGTTCACTCTAATCCGGAGGAGAGTTCTTGTTTGAACGCATGTGTACTTGTGAGGAGTGAAAGCATTGTAGCAACTCCCGATCCATCATCGAGTCTATCTTTGCTCGGGGACGAGCAAAAGGTAAGCTTGGGGGAGTTTGTTGACGGTCGTTAAGTATCAATTTTATACCGTCAACGCAGCAAGAGAAAGGACTAATATGAGTTCACCCTGTTAGATATAGGGGTTACACGACGTAATTCCACGAGTTTTGGTGATTGTCTATTTCTGCGGGGGTTATCGAAAAAGAGAACCAAAGAAGGCCCACATGTCATGATTACATAGAGATAAAGACCGAACGGGTAAAATTGTATAATCTAGAAGACTCCGAGTAAGGCAACACGGGAAGCGGGGACCCACGGCATTGTGGTGGGTCGGCGACCAGTGGGGGAGTCGGCCGACTCCCCACCTCCACCAATCGGGTGGAGTCTCGTGGATCCTGCCTCCACCGCCTTTGAGGATGAATAATTATCGTCCATTTAGGTCGGTTTGATCCGAGGGTGTGGTTCATCCTAGGGGGCTATATATTCAGAGCCCCGGCCCCCGGGTGAAACCCTAAGCTAATTCATTCAAGAGTTCATTCTCTCATCGAATTCGGAGAAGCCGAGCCACCATCTCAATTAGAGCTCCATAGTTTAGTAGCATAGCTACATAGGAATAGATCTAGAGGGAATCAAGCCTAGCTTGGAGTCCGGATCTGTCGGAGTTCTTGGTAATTCCCTCTACATTCTTGTAATATTCATCATTGTTCGTGATACTATGAGTAGTACTTTATTCTATTCTATTATATCGACTTGACTTTGCTCTATTTGATTATGTTCTCAATTATATCGTTCTTAGTTTACTTTGATTATATGTTTAGCATAGTTGGACTAGAATTATGTTTATGCATAGGATCGTATAGCGCTTGCTCATTAGGCCAATGGGTGAGTGATAGATATTGTGTGGGCATGGTGCCTATACCATATTTATCTCAGCGATTGCACCCTATATTCCGGATCGTGAGGTAGATCGCGGGAGTGACAGTCTGTTGAGTCCTTTGTAGCCCTTCTCCCGAGTATAGGTCTAGCGAACAAACCTATTACATTGAAGTCGGTGCTATGTCTCTTGTCTTCTCGGTAATATCACTATGCATAGATGTAACCTTTTCCCGCCATGATTGCTAGATGTTCTTGCACTAATCATTGTATGCTTTGACTTTATAGTTAGAATAACATAGGATTATACCCTAGATCGTCCTAGTCCATGCTAGTGTTATAAGCTTAGAGTGCTAAGTTGAGATGGCTTATTACTATTATTTTATGTGGTGAATGCTCTCATTTATCTTATGTCATTTATCATTCATTCCTATATTTTATGTGACACTTACCCGTATGAGATGATCGATACGTACAAGGTTAAGCTCTTCATTATCGCATGTGCATTGCTCATCACTCATTATCCAAAGGCAATCCCTTCCCTGTGGTAAAAATATAAATAACGACACGGATTACTCCCGGTTAAAATGCTACGATGATATATTTCGTGCGCTATGCGGAACCTTCTTTATTTCAGTTGCACTTAATAGACATCAACGAGAGCAAGGACCCCATGCTGGGGACAGAACGGCATAACGCATTTACTCATACATCCACATCATAATCAAAACGAGAGAGACTAGGGTTTTACGCATCTTTGCGGCCCGAACCTGGGTAAACCTCGTGTGATTGCTCCCCGTTTACGTCTTGCTCGCAATCTCGTGCGCCTTCCGCCAATCCATTACCGGTCAGGGCATACCCCTGGTCGGACTATCGCCGATATTTCGTCGACTGTCCTCCTCCTACAAAAAGAGATAAAAAGATTAGTATCCACTCAAAATTTTGGCAGCACCTCCCCGCACGGGGAGGTTCCAAGACCTGCAAAAACATGGCACGAAGGCCAACAATGACCACGCACGAAGGCCGATAACCACCACGGCACGAAGGCCGATAAACACAGCGGCACGAAGGCCGACAACCATAGCGGCACGAAGGCCGACAAGTAGTTAAGGGAGGCAAACGTACCTAGCTCGTGGCGCCGTCCCCGTGGGTCCCATCACCCCCACCTTGCTCCACACGCCCGGTGCTCCAAGGTTGTCGGCGAACTTTCTTTTGCCGTTGCATCCAAGTGCGATCGGCAAAGAAAGTTTTAAATTTTGTTTTTTTATCCATTTTTTTTATGGGTCCTTCCTACCATAATTACATCTCAAATTCAAAACATGGGGTTGTTTTGTGTTAATTTGCTATATTTCGTTAATTTTTTTCGCTCACTACAATTTTCTCGTATTTTTCAAGTTTGAACTGCAGGTGCATGAAATAGTGAAACTTTGGCCTTGGAAAAATGATATTCATGATGGGGAGGCGTGTTTTAAGGCCGTGTACCAAAGCTCACCCAAAAGTTTCAAGTCCTTATCCACGTAACACGACCATCCGGGAGTGGTAAAAATGTTTTTAATTATATAAAATCCAAATGAAGTTGCAAAATCACGAAACTTGACGGGGTGTCGTGTTATCGCATGTGGAGGCTATGAAAAAATTTGAAAAGTTTGGAGCAAGTTGCGAGCATGTGACGTCGCAACTTGCTCCAAACTTTTTCAAATTTTTTTCATAGCCTCCACATGCGATAACACGACACCCCGTCAAGTTTCGTGATTTTGCAACTTTGTTTGGATTTTATATAATTAAAAAACACTTTTACCACTCCCGGATGGTCGTGTTACATGGACAAGGACTTGAAACTTTTGGGTGAGCTTTGTACACGGCCTTAAAACACACCCCCACCATGAATATCATGTTTCAAGGCCAAAGTTTCGTTATTTCATGTACCTGCAGTTCAAATTTGAAAATGCGAAAAATTAAAGTGAAGGAAAAAATTAACGAAATATAGCTAAATGTTTCCAAAAAGGCCCAAATTCAAACATGTGATTGTAAACAATGTATCTAGGCAAGAAAAAAATTTTGAAGTCAAAATTCGAAAAAAAAAATGTTTGCCGACAGCATAGAGTTGCTGTCGGCAAAGAGCATAGTTTGCCGACAAGATACAATGGTCGTCGGCAAACCCCGGACTTTAGCGACAAGATACAATGGCTGTCGGCAAACCCGATCTTAGCCGACGGCTTGGGGAGGCTGTCGGCAAACTTTTGCCGGACAAATTTAACGGCGTGGTCGCCGGGCGAAAGCAAACGGCGACAACGCCGTTTGGTCGAGCAACGCTTCGCCGGCACCTTGGTGTGCCGATGGCTGGCCGGGAAAAGTATCTTCGCCGACAGCCTTTGTTCGCCGACAAACCGTGGATCCGGGGTCGTTTCGAAGTAGACTTTGCCGACAAGCGGGTTTGCGGGCTGTCGGCAAACAGCTGGTTCGCCGACAGCCCAGATCCCGGCTGTCGGCAAAGCGCTGGGCTGTCGGCGAACACCGGATTCCTGTAGTGAAGACAGGAGGAATCAACCTCATTTGGGTGATCGTATCTTTGGCACTTGCATGGGATATACATACCGGAATAATATATAATCAAGGTGCATCATGCGTGGAGATATGTAAACTGCTGTCTTACTATCTAGTAGTAAGTGCTTTCATGCTGACAACGACAATTTCACAAGCCAAAGTTAGCAAGTTTGCACTGTATATGTTCACAGTTCACTGATGACCAGAGGAGCAAGAACCAAGAAGACAC
The DNA here is from genome assembly GCA_018135685.1 of Themeda triandra. NCBI lineage: Eukaryota > Viridiplantae > Streptophyta > Magnoliopsida > Poales > Poaceae > Themeda > Themeda triandra. The sequence continues at coordinate 49,021 of JAENPR010002303.1, forward strand.
TTACACCTAACTGAGACCAGAGGAGATCTAACACATGGCAAGAGGCAAGTACGTACTACAAGAAGGTCAACAAAAGCAGCACCTGCTCAGAATCAATTTGAAACACAAATAAACTTCCAGAACCAAGACCAACCATTACTATGTTAAACTACTAGCTAGCCATATATATGCTAGTGCTGAACTACAGAACAAAGAAAATTCAAACTTGAGAAGTTAGGTATATATATAAGCAAAGGATTCCTCTCGTCATTTCTTTACACCCAGATATGAATATGGTTCAACTCATCTGCCAACAAGTTCATAGCCTAGTATAGAAAACATGTGTTGGTATTGGTAAACTAAGACTGTCATGTTAAGGGACCACACATAATCATATATTTTTAAGCACGTGCCACCGCAAGCTAGTGCAGGCCTGTGATTTGTCGTTCAAAATTCAGATGCATAGATCGGATCTTAGGTCTCGATCCAGTTAAGCTAAATAAATATACATACATTGTAGCTTGAACGACGATCGATGCAGCAGCATACAGGTAGCAAAAGGACAGATATGGAGAGACGGAAGAGGGCCATGGTTAGTGATCAGTTAAACAAGGAAGACAAGAAGATGATGAGGAAGGGGCTGTGGTCTCCTGACGAGGACGAGAGGCTTTACAGCTACATCACACACTTCGGCGTCGGAACCTGGTCCTCCGTCGCCGAACTAGCAGGCAGGACACCTATATATAAATACTTATTATGTACTTGTTTGTTATGTTGTATATATGTTTGTTTTAGCAGCAGATTTGCATCGTGTTGTTAGATGGGAAACTAACAGAGCATTCTACTATTGGTGGATCTATGGCTGCAGGGCTGAAGAGGAGCGGGAAGAGCTGCAGACTGAGATGGATGAACTATCTGCAGCCAGACCTCAGCAGGGAGCCCATCTCCAAGCAGGAAGAGGACTGCATCTTATCCTTGCAGAAACTTTTAGGGAACAGGTATGTTCGTTTTCAACTTTTCATTCATTCGGATATTTTGTTTGATCCATGCATCTTCCCTCGGTCACATGCATGGATCATATATGAATCGTGCTGTAGATGTGCAAAGGATAGTTTGCATATGTGTGCTCTTATACATCATGTCAATATATAGGTGGTCTGCGATTGCGGCAAGAATGCCCGGAAGGACAGACAATGAAATCAAGAACTACTGGAACTCACGCATCAAGAAGAGGCTCCAGCAGAGGATGAACACCGGTGGCAACTACCAATCACCGCCAGTAGTGCACCAAACAGCAGAGGAGGCTGCTGCTGATATAAACACTGATGCTGGTAACCTGCAGGCGGATTTGTATCGACAAGCAGCTACGATATCAGAGGCGGCTCAAGTTCATCATAGCGCCACAACCTCGCACAACAAATCTGCAGATCACCCAAGGCCGCCTCAGCTTCCAGTTTTCACTGACCAACTACCACTACTGGATCCTAATGCTGCCGTTCAAAACAGCGAGCAGACAACAGCAGCACAGGGGGTCCTCCCTGGGTGTACCATTTTCCAAGAGTCATCATGAGAGAAACTTTGTGGAAGAGTATGTTGAATTCCTCATGTCTCTCTCGGATGATCTACGGAAATATGAGTGTTGGGGGTCCAACACAAGATGCACAAGAGTCATGAGTATTTTTTTAGTGATATTTTTGTTAAATTAGTGAATTGATGAACCATTCAATTGTGTGACTAGAGCTAGTATCAAGAATCCAGATCATGTTGTATTGTATCATTATGATTTCACAAGTGCACATGGACGGGAAGGATAGATTCTGGCTTTTCAGGTACCGCCCTCTAGCTTATATATATGTCCGATTCTACAGTCGTTTTCAAGAAATTAACCTGGGGGCAAGGATTATTGCCCCTATTGGTTAGCTTCATCATAGTGAATTGTCCCTTGTGTTCACCTGGTACTCGCTCCCTGCTACCAAAATAAACGTCAGGGATTGAAGTATTGTTTTTTCAGCTTAGATTTGTACGCTCGCCACCTATTATTAATTGTCCTTAGGATCCAGTCCCTTGTAAGATGTATCGTTTGCCTTGGGAAGGAAAACTTTAGCTATAGAGAGGAAGTTAAAATTGAAAGTCCCTAGTTTGGTTTTGGCTAATTGATGAAACCTAGGACTAACCTTGTTTATCTAAGTGGTTGATTTAGAGAAAGGTTGTCCACACGATGAGCATATTGAATATGAAGCATGACACGTGTCATGTGATCAAAGATGAAGATCAAGACGGTGCTTGGCTCCATGGACCGGTGTTGAAGGTGAAGGGCTAGTCAAGGCTTGGGAGTGAAGGACCATGCGATGGTGAAGCTCGGGCAAGACTAGGTGCCGATGGACCGATGCACGGTGAAGGGCAAGTGAAGTCGAGGTCGATGGATCGAGACGGTCACATGATGGTGTGAAGTGTTCATATCATTTGGAGGAACAGAATGTGCTCAAGGCAAAGGTATAACCGATAGGGCCATTTTGTTTTGCACTCAAGACACCATAGAGGGTGTGAGTGGTTTAGGATCGATAGCCGCACTATTAAGAGGGGAAGTCTTATCGGCTATTCGATGCATGGGTGCCACTAGGTGAATTCATGAAGTGCATTGCATGTAGGACCTAGTGAGCTAACCTAACCTTTGGGAAATGGTTGTGAAAAGCTAACACACAAGCACATGGAGATGTACACTTGGTGGTGTTGGCACATTTACAAAGGTGGCGTTTGCGGCGCGTGGTTTGCGGGGTAGAGATGGGTTTGGGTCCTCTCTTCCTCCCCCGAGCCCGTGAGGCGGGATTCGGCGCTTTCGAGAAAAATGGATGCATATTTCCTATTGCGCCGGATGCAAAATTTGGTTGAAATCATGCTATCTCGATGATCAAGTTGGTATACTTGTTGGATAGCATGTTGGAGAAGTTGGTGTCACGGCACGGCGACGAAAGACGGAGGCTGCGCCGCGAGGCGACGCCGCTGGCGGACGCGTCCGCGGGCGGCGGACGCCGACCGAAAGTTTCGGTATTCGGCCTTTGGTCGGGGCGCCGGGCCGGACGCGGGCCGGACGCGCGCCCGGACGCGGCGTGGTTCCTGTGTAGCGTCCGGCGCTCGGTGGAAGACGGCGTGGTGCTGGTGGCTTGGCTCAAGGCGGCGGACGCACGGGTGCCGCGTCCGGCGCACGCCGGACTCGGAACAGAAAGTTCCAGAGCACGGCATTGCGAGCGGACGCGGGCACCTGACGCGGGGTGACGACGCGGACGCGGCGCCGGACGCCGACGTGGCGGCACGCGGTTGGCCGCGGCACCAACGGTCGGCTCGGGCCGCGCAAGGAAGAAGCGCCGGACGCGTCCGGCGGTTTGCGGCAGACGCGTCCGGCGCGTACTGCTCGGCCTCCCGAGGGGGTAACGGTCACATTTGTTTGAGGGGTTATAAATAGAAGGTGGCCGGCCCTTGGGGAGCTCTCTTGGCCATTTCTCATCCCTTGTGCATTCTTTGAGCTAAGAGACTCTCTCCCACTCTTCTCCCTTGCTTGGTTGTTCATCCTAAGAGAGATTGAGTGAATCACCTAGTGCATTGCATTGCTTGAGGGCATCTAGTGGCACTTGTGGGTGGTTTAGCCGGTGGATTTCTTGTTACTCTTGGAGAGTACCGCTCCTAGCCGGCTTGGAGATTGTTGGAGGCGTTGGCAAGAGAAGGTGATTGTTCTTGGCCACCTCCGGTTGATTGTGAGAGGTTTGAGCTCACCTCGTGGGGATCACGAAGAGCATCCTAGTGGATTGCGCGTGTCGTTGAGTACCTCGCTTGAGAGTGGTGTCTTGCGGGGCCTTGCGGGGCGAGCCTTGAGGGGCTAGTGACTTGAGGGTCACACCGAGGAACCATCTAGGTGTTGGTCGACACAACGGGTGACGTAGCTTGGCGGTGCCCAAGTGAACATCCGGGGATAAATCATTGTGTTCATCTTGTCTCCCGGTGATTGGTCATCATCCTTTGTGTGTTGCCGATTGTGATTGATTGTTCATCTTATTGGTGATTGGCAACCTCGACTCTACGCGTTGGTATAACACGCTCCTACCCTGTCTTGCATTACTTTGATTACTTTCTTGCAAAGTAGAATTGCTTGCGTGGTCGGTCGGGAACCACAACTTGTGTAGACTAAATCCCGTGGGTAGAATTGCTTGTGTGGTCGGTCGGGAACCACTCCTTGTGTAGATTAAATCCCGTGGGTAGAACTCTTGATCACTAGTGGTAGCTATTGTTTGTGCTAGTGATCACCTACTAGAATTGTTTGGATAGGAGGCTTGCAACATCTAGTAGGCTAAGCAAAACTTGCTTTCCGCCGTTTGTGTATCTAACGAAGTTTGCTTAGTGAGTTTGTAGAAATTTTTATAGGCTATTCACCCCCCCTCTAGCCATCTAGGACCTTACAAAATGTTAGTACTTTGATGAAACATGGGGGTACTTGCTTGCGCTGATAATAAATAGAATTACCTCAACATCCCTGATTATTTGTTCCTTGTGTGAATCAAACAACCGATTGTCAAATCTTGGGATGTCTAAAGGAGCTAAGGTTGGGCTTTCTGCTAGATGGCCAAGGTGCTGCCCAAGAATGGAGGCTGACCTTTCATTTGGAACACCATTTTCATCTGTTCCTACAATTACCTTTATTCCTCCTTGTAATGCCAGTAGATTTGTAAGTGTGAATTCCCCTATAATCTCTCTGACATCTCCATTTGGACCTGCATATGTGAAAAATGTGAGACTTAACATTTATCTTGATATGCTAGGACAAAAGCCTAAAACTTGCATATTATCTTAATTGGACTTCTAGGTTGGTGTGGCAGGCGGGCTAATAAACCGTCAATCTCGGGAGCGGACTCCAGACTTTCAGTGTTCCCATTCTCATTATCTACTATATTTTCGTGCTCCTCCTGAACAGGTTCTGCAGCAGGTCCATCAATGTTCAAATTCCTCAGTCTTCGAAGTCCTCTCGTCATGATTTATTCTGCTTATATATGAGAGATCAAGAAAATATGGGATGAAGATGTTAGTTGCCTTGTCATATTGTATTCTCAGCTAAGAGCTAAGAACTTTAGGAATTTCATTCTACAAATTTCAGAAAGTGAGATATATTGGAGGACATTCAGTCTGTACTAGGCATCCTGGCACAATATCTTCAATGTTCAGGAGTTAAGAGTCCACCCAGAAGATTAGAAATTTAGAGCAAATACACTCAATGTTCAGGAGTTTAGAGTTTTCCCCTGAACTAATCAGGATTGCAGCAGGCTTTTGTCAATAGAATGTCACAACAATCTTTTACTCGACACTGGAGAAATTTACAGGCTGTTAAAACTAGGGACAGAGCAAGATGCTTTATGGATGACCCAAATTAATCATCACTGTATAGTAATGCTACACTGGCTCAAAACTCTACGTCGTTGAGATCACCATATTCAGATCATATTTAGAATATACTAATATCCACTAACCCAAAAATTCTGAAACTTGGTCAGAACATGGAAGACCCTATATAGAACTTTGATATAATACTGTTTTTTATTTTAAGCACCAAAAAAAGACATACTGAAGCTCTGAACTTAACTATGATTTTATAATGGCAAAAGAGGACAGGGATATTCAAAATTTCATCTGGAGGTCTACTTGTCCAAAAATTGAGTGCTTTACCAAGATGGAATGAATGGAAACAATACTACATGTCTGATTCAGAGTGATGCCACAAAATTTGTCAGTAAGACCATCAAAAACACATTCAATCTACTACAGTTCTGAATTTCATCAGATTCTGAAAACCAACTCCAAGAATTATAACATCTAACTGAATGTCACTTTATAATGCAACTCCTCAAAACAGGTTAGTGCACAAGTATAGATGCTTAGACGAATCCAACTAGCATGTAGCTGCAAATGCACACCCATTACACGGCAACTCATTAACACTATATGGTATTGCGTTCCATGTACAGATGCAAATGCATTGCTTGATTCAGATTTCATATAAAAACAAATGAGGTGTCGAGGTACAAAATTGAAATCCCCAATCCACGGACCAAAATTGGAAATCCCCGCAGCAGCCTGCACTCATGGCCTCCTGCAGCTAGCAGGGCTGTTTATAGCCTGGGAGGTGGACGCCTGAGAGCTGGCTGGGGCCTGGCCGCCTGGGGCCTGGGGCCTGGTTCCCTGGCCGTGGTGAGCACCAGCGGCCGTTGCCGGCGGAAGGCGGGCTGGCAGTGATGGGGGATCCGACAGCGGCAGGTAAGGCGGCAGCCAGTGGGACTGTGTGAGGGTTGACCCTGGCAGACGGCCGGCGGCGAACGGCGAGCGGCAAGCCTGGAGGCTGGAGCAGTGGAAGAAGATAGAGGATGGTAGCATATACCTTGCGCAGACCGTGGATGGTAGATCGTGGATGGCGGCCTCACAACGTCGTGGCCGTCAATCTCCTGCCCGGCAGCTGCTGTCCGGCGGCGCAGTAGCAACTGTTGCCCCAGGAGCCCACCAATGGCGAGATGGATCAGGAATGGGAAGACTGTGGGGAGGTTATGCGGGGTGGGGTGGTTAAGCGATGCGATTTGTTCGCTAATTAGATGGCTCGCGTGCTAGGCTTGGCGGCAAATTCCGGCGGCAATCGAAAATAACTCCACGTGCGGGTGCTAAATTTCTCTCTGCTAATTTGGCAGCGTGGGCGCCAAACTTTTATTAACTTTGTTATATTATTTTCTTAAAATGATCAACATAGTTAATAATTAAAAAGAGTGAAATCAATTTTGAATGGTTTCTATAATCATTAATCAACATCTACACGTCGACTTTATATATTTTATTTTCATGTAATTATATTTATAGATTTTTCCTAATATGTTAGTCTAAGTGCTATGTTGAGTCATAACTATATATTTTCTTGAAAGGTTCATGATAACAGTGACGCAATACTGATGATAGCGATGAGCCGATGAGCTTTATGAATTTTAAGAAAATTATCTTAATGACATGGACGAAGTTTGAAGAACATGATGATGAGCACAATGACTCGCCTATCCTAATCTTTAACTTTCGAATCCAATTCAGATCCAGTCGAAGCTTGCACCATGTCGTGTGTTAAGTCATTCTCATCGGATCTAACGAGCACGTGAGCTGGAACATTTCATTTGCGTCATAGCGGATCTGTCCCTTTTAAACCCCAAACCCAATAAGTCACGAAACATCGTGAACCCGCTCGCTTTGTCGCTCCACTGTTGCGCCAGCTTCCACCTAATGCACCATCGACTACCAGCTATTCTTCTGGGCGCTGGTCTGCCCACACGGCAATCGCTCCTCCGCGATGACACATGGGCAGTGACCTACTTGGCTACAATATTAGAAACTCGATTGCATGCTAAGATCCCGAGTTTCGTCCTTGATGATCAGCGCAATCCTTGATGTCTAGATCTGTCCGGCTTCATAGAGCTCGACGAGTTCTTGACTTTCGATATCTAGGATGAGATGTACACCACTATCTTTATTGAAACCCCAGTCTATCCGAAACCGCTTATGGTAAATTAAAGTTGTAGGATCGTTGATGCGAGTCTTATTGATTTGCACCACTTGGGTTTGAGGGAAGACTTTTGTAAAATGGACATAACACTATGCATAGGTACTAATTTCCATTCCATTTCATGGCCTATCTCATAGAACACGACAAAATGAAATGAAAATTTATAAAATAAAGAATGAAACTTATTATTTATAATTATAATTTAAAAAACAAATAAAAACTAAAGATAATGTATGATCTACGGGTTATAATTTAAAGGGAACATAAAATGGAAATACAAAAAAATGCAAAATGGAAAATATAGACAATAATTGCAAAAGCTGGGACTTGAACCAACAATCTGTGAGTTAAGAGTGCAAAGGACTCACCACTGCGTTAACAAGTCTTACTGGTTGTCGTTGAAGATTTGGTTATCTAATTACCGTCTTGTGCCTACTTGTTTATTACTCGTTCATTGATAGTATCGTAACTTCTTAGATCCGAACGGCACGGCGCTGCCCCAAATCCGCCTGACGCCTTCAGGTGCCACACGCCTGCACCCACACGCCTTCGCCTCGCAGCCCCACCGTGCGCAGGGCGCCAGCCGTCCTCGGATCGACGCCGCCATCTCCTGGCGCCACCCAGAGGAGGAGAGGAGGATCAATCGGAGGCTTCCCTGCTGCAGCACCGCTATTCAGGTTTACCCTCACTCGTTTGTTCAGGATGTTTTGGTGTAGGATTTGATTCCAATATTCAATTACATTGTTTTTATTAATAAGCTGCATCAAGTAACATATCATTAGATACTAGGCAGTAGATAAAGAAATCAAGTTTGATGTACCGATTTGGCATCCTCTCCAAATTTAAGTTATTTTAAGGAAGTTGAAAGTTTCCCTCGGCCTCGTTGATGGCCTTTCCAACAGAGGTTTAAGAGACTTAAGACACTGAAGAAACTTTGCCCTTTAACCCAAAATTTATTTTCTGTTTTGGAGTCATTTGGTTGTTCATAGTACAAAAAAAATGTGTTTGTTCAGTACATGATTTTTTTCTTTTGCACTATAGACTTGTAGTCAGTTCAGATTTTAGTGACCAGATGGATAGAAAACTGAATTTGAACACTATAAAAACATTATTAGTTTCACATCCTAACATCAATTGCATGTTTACTATGTATTCTCTTACCATGGATGAACAAAACTGAAAGCTTTGACAGGGTCAAAAAATTATTATCTTGTAGTTGCTTTCCTATACAGTAGTCTGCAGTTTTCCTTCTACTTGTTGTTTATATCCTAATTTTATCTAGAAGCCTTACCCTTCCTATATAGAGAAAATGAAGCAGCTACTGATTTTATTTTTGTGCATGGAGAATCAGCACTAAGCCAGCTGCCACCACAACCAGATTCAGCCAACCTGCAACAGTGGGCAATAGTGGTTGACGACCCTTCTTCGACTTCCAGTTCCAATTATTGTGCCTCCTTGCAGGACCTAGTGAACTCTCAGCCCGCCCTCAGGCAGTCAGGCTTGCAGGTATTGATTTGTACCCTTCAATTCCTCTTGTTAGTTCCTTGCTAATGATTTCATGGATATGCAATTCTGGATACATTTGCATTTGGTATTGCCGTATTGGTACTCATGCGTCTGTGCGGTGTGCTGATTGTTGTGCCTCTATTTTTAAGATATTATCAACTAAAGGAAAGATAAAGGCATGGAAGCATAAGGCGCATCTGAGAAACAACTATGAGTCTGCCTCGCACTATCACACCAAATGATTTACACAGACCAACTTTTTGCACTTTGTGTAGTCTACAAAACCAATGAAACAACACTGCCTTTTAGTTGCAGTACTGTCAACTGATCAAATTTAGTACTGCCGGGAAATTGCTAAAGTGTTGACATGCCGTTGCCATAGACGCAAGCTAATATTCAGTAAATTGCAAACTGGGTTTTGGGTGGTGCGTGGTAGCAACAAGGTCCTGTTGCTTTGCATTTGTTAATAATTCATCAATCTGTAGTGGCTTAGGATTAAATTTCTGTTGACATTTGGATTGCACCTTCATTCAATATTCATCCATGTGACAAATTGTTTATTACAATATATTAATATAAGCTTACCGGTTTTATTCAACTTTAATAGGTCGACATATACATATTGATGGATCGAAGTTGGATGAAAGAATCAAGATTGGAGACTGCATATAAAAATGGTGTTGAGCAGTTTTTAGCTTTTGCTTACCGGGACCTTCCAAACGACAGCGAGATAATACTTTGTCCATGCATAAACTGCAAAAATAGATACAACCACAGTTGTGATGTGGTCAGGACACATTTGAGATGTGATGGTATTATTAAAGGTTATACTACCTGGGTTCATCATGGTGAAAATTATGACAGGCCATCAATTGCACTTGCTGATGTAGCAAATATTGCTGGAAATTTGGCCACTTCAGGACCAATACGAGATCGCCAGGATGGAGAATCGGATGGCATGCAAGACCTCTTGCATGCTGCACTTGGTGGATGGGCTGCAAGTATGCATGGTGTCGAAGCAGATGATATTCAACCTGGATCTGTAGATGTGGAACATAATGCTAGGGAGGATCATGTGAATCCAACAGAAAGTGATGCTTTTGGGAGGCAACAGAATATAATTTCAAGCTTATTGAAGGATGCAGATGCAAGCTTTATTTCTCCTGAGTGCAAATATTCTCGCCTGTCATTTTTGGTCCACTTATATCACTTGAAGTGCTTACATGGTTGGTCACAGGAATCATTTACAGGACTATTGGATATACTATCTGGTATTCCTGGAGCTAATCTACCCAAGACATACTATGAAGCAAAGAAAATAATCCGTGGCCTTGGTCTTGATTATGAGAGCATCGATGCTTGCCCCAAGGACTGCATTCTTTTCCGAGGTGAATTTGAAAAGCAAGATATTTGTCATGTGTGTAAGAGCTCTCGTTGGAAAGTTGATGAGAAGGATTCAAATGCTTCTGTTGGTAAACATAAGGGGAAAAGGAAACCAGCCAAAGTGTTGCGTTACTTTCCACTGATTCCTAGGATCCAAAGGTTATTTTCAACTACCAAAACTTCAGATGACATGTGATGGCATGACGAGGGTCGTACAAAGGATGGAAAACTACGTCATCCAGCAGATGCCGATGCTTGGAAAGATTTTAATGATAGAAATCCGACTTTGCGTAAGATGCTCGTAATGTGCGGCTTGGTCTAGCTAGTGATGGATTTAACCCTTTTGGGAATAAGAATTTAAAGCACGTACGTGACGAGAATGCTTGTTCCTTACAACCTTCCACCTTGGATCTCGCATGAAGCAAACATCTTTAATTCGTCAATGATCATCCCTGGACCAACTTCTCCAGGTAATGATGTAGATGTATATTTGCAGCCCCTTATTGATGAACTCTTAGTTTTGTGGAAGGGAGTACCTGAAACACCTGATGCCTCTTCGAAAAAGAAATTTACTCTTCGAGCTGCATTATTGTGGACTATAAATGATCTTCCTGCATTGGCTTATCTATATGGATGGAGCACGAGTGGTACATATGGATGTCCTTCTTGTGGTCCAGCTACCAACTCATTTCACCTAAAGAATGGTAAAAAGATGTGCTATATGGGTCATCGTCAGTGGCTGCCAGAAGATCATGAATACCGAAAGCAAACGATGGAGTTTGATGGCTCAGGAGAGACTAGACTTGCACCTGAAAAAATGAGTGGAACTACTGTTTTGAAAATGTTGGAAGGCAAAGAGTTTGTGTTAGGAAAAGGGGAGGACACATCAAAGACGGACAACAAGAAAGGCAAGAACAAGAAAGGGGGAGTTGAAAGTGATAAGAAATGCAAGCGTAAAAGACAGGGACAAAAGAAAAAAGCTGATGGGGGCAGTGGTAAGGTGGAGAAAAAAAAGCTGATGGGGGCAAGTGGTAAAGGTGGAGAAAAAAAAGCCGATGGGGGCATTGGTAAGGTGGAGAAGAAGCCGAGGAAGATTGGTTGAAAAAAAGAGGTCAATTTTCTTTAAACTACCATATTGGGAACATAACAAATTAAGACACAATATAGATGTAATGCACTTAGAGAAAAATGTGTGATAACTTTATTGCCACTTTATTGGATATTAGTCATAAAACAAAAGATGGCCTTAATGCACGACAGGATTTAGTTGAACTTGGGATTCGAGAGGATCTTCATCCTGTTGTGGATGATCGTGGAAAGCAAGCAATTCCTGATGCACCTTTTACCATGTCTAGAGAGCAAAAAGAGATTTTTTGCTCAGTAATTCAAAACCTTAGGACCCCAGATGGGTATGCATCAAACATATCTAGGTGTGTGAACATGAAAGATTGTACATTGAGTGGACTAAAGAGTCATGACAATCATGTTTTACTACATGACATTCTTCCAAAGGCACTTTGAAATCTTGTTACCCAAGCAAGGATGTCATGAAAATAGTTGTTCGAGATATCTAACTTCTTCAAGAAGTTGTGCTCCAAGGTTATAGATGTGGCTAAATTGGAGCAGCTTCAAGAGAGTATTGTTTTGACACTTTGTGATATGGAGAGAATTTTCCTGCCATCATTCTTTACTGTAAGTGTGCATTTGATGGTGCACTTGGTAGAGGAAGTTAAACTAGGTGGTCCGGTTCAGCACCGATGGATGTACCCCATGGAGAGGTATGTAATCAACTTTAGTTTGCACTATTATTATCAATAATTTAGTTTTAACTTACATGTGGCAATTATTTTGTTTAGATATTTTGTTAGGCTAAAGGCACTTGTGAAGAATAGAACTCACCCGAAGAAGGATCAATTCTTTGAAGGGTATTGCATGGAGGAGTGCTTAACCTTTTGTTCCAGCATTCATAGAAGGAACTACTCGTTTTACAAGGCCATGTAGAAATCCTGAACCATCCGACGAAATAGCAGACATGTACTTGTTTGATACTGCTGGTGAACCTATTGGAAAGTGCACCGGCATCATCCTTGATAAGCGGCTTCTTGTACAAGCTCATCGATACGTATTGCGGCATTGTGACGAACTTGAAGATTTCCGTAGGTGCGTCTATATAGTGCTGCCTCCTATGTTTATTTTTACTAACTGATTTATGACATGGCACTCATGCTATTGTTGCGAGAGAATTTTTGGCCGAGGAGAAAAGCAAACTATGTCCCTCAACAAATCTAACATCTTCCCGCATTAAGGAGTTGATGGATCACCACTTTGTGACTGGTTGGAGCAAAAGGTTTATACGCATTTAAAATTGATGCAAATTTGGCATGGTATTAATAGAAGAAATGTAAATAATTTTCCTATTATATGCAGGTTATATTAGGCGATGGAACAGGCATCATGCCAAAGGTCCGAGCTTTGGCTGCAAAACCAAATAGAGGTGGTGTGACATACAAAGTGGTTACATTATTAATGGTTTTAGGTTCCACACTTTGAACCGTGAGGCCGCACGATTGACACAAAATAGTGGTGTGGTCAACATTGCCGAAGATGGGATTAACTATTTTGGCAGATTATTAGACATAGTTGAATTATCATATGCAAACTACAAGGTAGTGCTTTTTCAAATGTGAATGGTATGATGTTCATCATAAAGCTGGGTTGCGCCAAGAGTTTGGATACAAGTCATGTCAATTTTTCACGGAAAATACAAACCGGTGATAAATTAGAGGATGATCCTTTTGTATTTTCATCACAAGTTCAGCAAGTGTTTTATGTTCAGAATGCAAAAGCTGAACAATGGAACACTGTGGTGAGAGTTAGTCCACGAGATAATTTTGACATGGGTGTAAAACTCCCCGCAGATGATGACAATTAGACAAGGCTTGTTTTTCTAGTCATGTGATTCTATAGATGAACATTCTGGGTTTCTTGTTGCTCTAAACGAGAATAAACTAATATATGTTACGACTTGTAACATGTCTTATTTAATTGTTCCTTGTTTGATTCTTTCTGGTTATAAGTTAATGGTGGTGACAATTAGACAAGGCTTGTTTTTCTAGTCATGTGATTCTATAGATGAACATTCTGGGTTTCTTGTTGCTCTAAACGAGAATAAACTAATATACGTTACAACTGCTAAGGACCATTGAAGTAGCAATACCTATCCTTTATGATAGAATTTGAAGAATCCAAATTAACATGCTAAATGATGAGATTCGAATCCAACTATGCTATTATGGACCATCGACTTTGTGCCGCCTCTTATCTTTTCTTTAAATGGCCCCTATGAATCTTATCGGGCTATTACGAAAAGCCACAAATATAATGAACAAATAAAAAAATTATCCACATTCAACACAACTAAGCTATTGGCATAATGGTAAACACACTGTGGTCTTATGACTTAGGTGCTTGGTTCAATTCCCAACTTTGGCATTTTATTCCTATGATATTTATTATTTGTTATTTTTATTTTTTTTATTTTTTTTTTTTTCACATGTTTTAGTTTCGCATAAAAAATCGTCTCCACTAGCTAATAATGGTTAAAGCGTATGTAATTTTATTTCAACTAGAGATATTACAGTTTTACATATAAAAACATCTCTACGGGCATAAGGACGATTATTTGAGATGCTTTACAACGTGTCTTCATGCTACTCACGGTCAAAAGCATGTCTAATTATGTGTCAACTTTATACATTTTTAGCTTTATGTCAAAAAGCATTTCTAGGTGCCTATAAACAATTTTGAGATACGCTTACAACGTGTGTAGATGTTATTGACGATTGAAAGCGTGGCTAATTTCGTGTCAATTAAAAACGATTTGAAAAACGTGTTAAAAAAATGTGTCTAGATATCTCTTGACGTTGAAAGCGTGTTAAATATCGTGACACTTAGATACGTTATTGAAATCGTGTCAAATAACATCTTTACGTGCCAACGTAGATACGCTTTTAATGGCGTTACAAATACGCCGTAGCTATAGGGGGTTTCTAGTAGTGTGTACTCATACGAGTATGTACTCCCACCTCTATATCTCTAGATTTAGGAGTGTATATGACCGAACGAAGTGTATATTCACGAAGTATAATCATACTAGACCATCTGGCGGTATATACAT